>JAJONR010014899.1:0-15332 GCA_029582245.1 Solanum etuberosum
CCCCCCCCCCCCCCCCCCCCCCACATTGAGCGTCCAAATCCATTAAAAGTCTTTAGAAGTTGTTATGGGGGTCCAGAAGGTTGTAAACAGAAGTAGTAGTGAAATCACTTGAAGGGGACAGAGCCCAGATAAGGGTATCCTTGTTAAGATCAGGAATAACAGAGACAGACTTGCTTTTATTGATGATATTTTCTGAAAAAACGAAAGAGCAGGAGTTGAAATTTCAAGAGTTGTCACTTCGTATATCGGCAATAGTCTTTCCAAGGTCCCATTGGGGGATGGGACCCTCGATTAAATCTCTAAGGCACAAGGAAGGAAGGATCCAATTAAGACACCAAATATGAATGGAGTTCCCCGAAGAGGGGATCCAGCGAATTCCTTGCTTACAATTTTTCCAAACACTAAGAACATTTTTCTAGATGAAAGAATTGTTGGCATTAGGCCGACGTCCAGAGTACTGGCTTAGACATTTAGCCCAGAGGGAAGTGGGATTTAAGAAGGCTCTCCACGAGAGGCTAGTGAGCATAACTTTATTTTTGGTACTAGTTGTTGGGATACCAAGACCTTCAAGATTTTTCTGCTTGGTTACCTCTTTCCAGCTTAAATGGTGAACCCTCTTCCTATTGGGAGTGCTACCCCAAATGAATTTCCTTTGAATATTATCAATTTGGGCAAGAGTGACTTTGGGAAGTTGGAAGTATTGCATAAGGTAGTTAGGAATAGTGTTTAGAGTGGTCTTAACCAAGGTAGTTCTACCAGCTGGTGAGCGGAAATTAATTTTCCAATTAGCAAGCTTAGCATTCATTCTATCTAGGATATATTGGAAATCTCTAGGACTAGAAGCATTGTTCAATATAGGAAAACCCAGATATTTTCCAAACTACTCGGTAATAGAGATCTGAAAAGTGGAAGTAATTAGGTCACAGGTCTCCTGGTTGCAGTACTTAGAGAGGATAATCTTAGACTTAATTTTATTAACACTTTGACCTGAGAGGGTGCAGAAGAGATCAATACATTGCTTAATAGAGAAGATGGAGTTTTTAGTGGCCCTAGCCATTAAGGTGAGGTCGTTAGCATAAAAAAGATTAGAACATTCAGGCCCCTGAATACAAACATTGATAGGGTTCAGAGGCCTACGTCCACTTGGTGGTTAATGTAATCAGAGAGCATCTCCATACAAAGGATGAAGATGTAGGGGGCAAGGGGTCACCCTGACGGATCCCCCTACTAGGTTGGAAGAATACGGGTTTTTGAGCCATTAACTAAGATAGCGGTAGAGGAGGTGGTGATGCAAGTCATAATTAACTTAGTGATATTGGGAGGAATTTTAAAATAGACCAAGGCTCTATAGATAAAAGACCATTCTAATTTAGAAAAAGTTTTTTCAAGATCAAGCTTAAGCATGGACTTGCCCTTAGTGTCTTTCAATTTTCTGAAATTATTCATGATCTCCTGAATGACTATAGCGTTATCAGTGGGGCGTCTATTCTTAAGAAAACTGACTTGATTAGGGCCAATAATATTTTGGAGATGGGGTTTGAGACGATTGACTATAATTTTAGTGACTATCTTATAGATGGTATTACAGAGACCAATAGGTCAAAAGTTTTTAAAATGGTTAGCATTAGAAATTTTAGGAATAAGGAAGATATAACTACGATTAATAATAGGAGGAATATCAGATTTAATGAAAATATTATGAACAAAGGAATTAACATATGGGCCTATGATTTTCCAATATTTATGATAGAAAAAAGGATGAAAACCATCAGGTCCAGGGGACTTTTGAGGTTGAAAGGAATTTACAGCCCTGGAGATTTCAATATCCAAGAGGGGGGCATCAAGCATGTCCAGATTAACTTTATTAAAAGAGGTGGTGATGTTAGTAGTATGTTTGAGAAGAGTTTGAGAGTGGTAGGTAGTGTAAATATTTTGGAAATAGTTAGTAGTATAAGCGAGAAGTCTATTATGACTAGTGATCCATTACCAGTACCATCTTTAAAGTAGGAGATTTTATTTCTGCGACGTTTATTAATTACTGAAAGATGAAAAAAATTATTATTAGCATCGCCTTTATTTAACCAATTTATACGAGATCAAAGTTTCCAGTAATCTTCTTTGACTTTTAGAATATTATTATATTCAATAGTAAGGTCTTGATCCAGACGCCTTAGGTAACCACTAGTAGGAAAATTAGGAGATTTTTGGGTGCCATTCAGCTGGGCAAGAAGTTGACGTTTCTTTTAATGAATATCACCAAAAGTATTTTTGCTCCAATCTTGAATGACTTGTTGGAATTGGTCCTTAGTTTTTAGGAGGTCGTTGTTTTCCCAGTAGCTTTGGACGTGGCCCTTAAAATCTTTGTGGTCACATTAGAAGGATTCAAGCCGGAAATTTTTGGTTTTTTGGATGTTAGTACCAATATTAAGAGTAATAAGAAGTGGAGAGTGGTTTGAATAGGTCCCAGGGAGATGAGTGATAATCGCATTAGGATAAGAATGGATCCAATCGTTGGAGGCTAGACATCGATCAAGTCGTGTTAGGATAAGACCCTCACGACGTCGATGGTTTGACTACGTATACCACGAACCTTTATAACCAAGATCAAGAAAGCTGCAGTAGTTGATACATTTAATAAAATTACGATCCTGATTAGGGTTAAAAGGACGCCCACCCCATTTTTTGAAATCACCCCCGACCAACCAAGGACCATTGTAAGAGTCTTTGATATTATTAAGACTATTCTATATGGAGTACTTGTTGACATATATTAGTACTTGCATAAATAATACTTAAAAGCCAGGGTTTTTGGCTAGTAATTACCTAAACCATAAAATGCAACTCCTGAGTAGATTGCCTCATTTGATTCACCGTAAACAGATTATCATACCACATGATAATAATACCTTCTGATCTACCAATAGCATGGACTTCCAGCATCCCAGTGAAATGGAGCTCATCTCACAGAATAGAGTGGTCCACAAGTCTAGTCTCCAAAAGAGAGATAATGTAAGGGTTATGTGCTTCAATAATGTCCCTAAGATTCCTCTTAGAATCACCGCTACGAGCACCCCTAATGTTCCAGATAATTATAGTGTTGTCAACAATCATTGAGTTGGGGTTGTTATTGTTCGACTCCTTCACAGTTAGAGTCTTCAGGGTTGGGCTCAACACCACAACGATCTTGGTTGTTACCGGAGTGTACGAGAGATGAAATGTGATTGAGCACTTCCTTAGGCTCAGTGGGCATTTGAAGATGAACTTCTAGTCTTCCATCTAAGGAAATAACATAAGGGATACTCTTCATAGATTTGTTATTTCGGTGAACGAGGGCGTCACAGCCTCCTCCTCATCTAGACCTACTTGCATGTCCCCCACTGGTTCCTGATTTGCAAGTGGAGTTGGCACTGGGGTGGAATCCATGGGAAGAAAAGCAGGTTCAATATAATTATTTCCCTTACATAGAAAAAGGGAAGGTCTTCCGGAATAGGGGTTAAAAGTGGGTTGAAGTAAGTTGGGAGGTTCCACACTGTTGCATGGTGGAAAAGAGAGATGGGGAAATTGATAGGACTAGAGGGTTCATCGTGGTTTTCATCCAAACATGATTCATGTAGTTATCTATTGCCAACAGCATGCCCTCTGATACCATCTGGAAGTTCTGATTTTAGAGGATGATTATTACTTCTCGCCTCTCTAGATCGATCGCAAATATGAGGGCCTGTCCCATAAGATCCTTCTCAATCCAAAACTGAGGGAGTTGAGACATTGGGAGAGTTGTGGTGGTGTAAACTATAGGAGGATTCAGATTTGGATGGTTGTTCATCGGGATGTTTGATCGATGAAGAAGGTTTGTGTTGCGTCTACGGATGTCACGACCCAAGGTATCCTCTAGGGGTAACATCGCGTATAGGACCCCGAGAGGACCCATACAAGTCACTTAGCTTTCATCATATAAGAAATAGAATAAAAATATTAAAATAAAGTCTCAACATATAAGAGTTTTATAGAGAAAAGCGAAAATCTAAACATCGTCTCAAAGCCATCTAGTACATAAGAATGAATCTAGGCGTAGCCCATACATCATGTTCTAAAACTGTAAGTAAGGAAAGACTGAAAACAATAAATGTTCGGTCCTCGAAGCATGAGGACTCACCAAAGCTCGAAATTTTCTCAGGGAACTCTAGCCACGAAACTGGGAACCTTGATTGTCAGACCCTACATTTGGGGAAATGTAGGCAAGAGTATGCGTTAGTACAAACATGTATCAAGTATGATAGTCATGCATGAAAACATATAAATTCATGCTAAAAAGGGACATTTTCATGAGCAATGATCAAGCTAAAATATGAATCTTGAATGTTAGAAAACATAAGTTGTAAAACATGATCAATGCAAGCGAACATCATCTTAAAACATACGTACGATACTTCTTAAAGTAACCTTAGTTCATCTTAGCTTGCTTGTGGGAAGTAGCCTCAACCGACATGTAAGACTATGTGAGCTAATAACATGGAATCTGGTGTCTCCCACACCGAAAAAGGGTTGTCCTACTTGCCAAGGTAAGGACCATGAACTTCTAGCTTATGTGGATCCACTAGCTAATGTCTATATAGACAATCCTATGTTGGCACATAGTTTATGGGACACGGATAATCATCACTTGTCCACTCGGTTTTAAGCTTAACTTCCACATAATAGTTCTTAATCATATTCATCTTAGCTCTTAAAGGAATGTGGGTAATCGCCTCTTGTCCTTACATCATGTGACATGGGTAATCGCCTCTTGTCTCTCAATTATATAGCATGGGTAATCGCCTCTCGCCTCAACATTAGAATAGCTCTATAACATTGTTTCATTTTAGGTGGGAAGACCTTTCAACCCTAAGAACCCTTATTATGTGAGAAAACCTTTCACAATCAAACTTTTATGTGTATATGAGAAATCCTTTCAACAACACAATAATGATAACATCATTGATACTTCACTCTCAAACATCCTTAAAATATTTACATAAATTTCACGAGAACATGCTTGATTTCATAAATTCTTCTTTCATAATCCAAAACCAACATCATAAGATCATAACTTGGAAAAACATGGAAATTACATGGGTTCCTAGGGGATCATCATAAAAACATGAGATTAACTCAATTAATGCATATTAGATCATAAATCAATAATTAAGAGAACCCATAACATAGAAGAAAAACCCTAACTCAATTGGGGATTTCAAACTTTCAAAATTGGAGAAGTTGATAACTCCATGGAGGAAAGGGGTCCATGGATGAAAACCATCATACCTCAATGCCAAATGCTTAACTTCAATGGTGAAATTGGAGACTTGACTTGAAACCCTAGGTTGAACCCTTCTTCTTCCTAGAGATAGAAATAATTGAGAGGAAGACTTGTTCTTTATTTTTGGTAATTTTTTAGAGAATGACTTGAGAGGGTTGATTTTGCGGTTAAAAACACTTATATAGGGGTTCTAGGTAAGGATAAAATGACATAGTATCAAGATAGAATAATTAGGAAAAGACCCAAAAGACCCTGACTTAAAGCTGACGCAACCCTTTCACGTGAGCCACCACGGCTCGTCTAAGGGACCACGAGCCGTCCTGCCAGTCATGGTCCTTGGACCAGTGGCTAGGGAGGACCCTTCTTGCCCTGTCCCTCCTCACGACCAACTTCACGGGTCGTTTTCCCCTTCATGACCCGTCTTGAGGTTCGTGAGAAGAGGTTGGCTTTGAGGTGGGTTCTACCTCCCCTACGTGGCATCATGACACCCCGTATGCCTCCTCACGGGCCGTTAAGGCCCTCGTGGGAGGGGTGTCTGCCCAGCATGCCCTGGAGGACTTGCCATGGGCCACCACACGGACCATGGTCCCTTTCACGGCCCGTCTGGGGCTCCGTGGAGGGTCCCTGGTCCAGGTGTTGGCCTATGTGTCCTTCCCCATATCCCCTTTTTGGCCTTGCTCGAATTAGAGGTGTTACAACGGAGTTTGCCCTGGGGCAATGGACTTCACATTTGGACTGATGATGGGAGTGACTATTATAGCGCTAGTGGACTTGGAAGCAACTAAATTGATTGGTTATAGAGACAATGATTGTGGATCGTTTGAGTGAGATTTTTCTTTCACGGGATGGGTAGTATTTATGAGAGGAGATTGTTGTATCAGAATAGATTGTAGGGGATCCTGCATGGGATTTTCAGTGGCCATTTGGCAGGAAGAGTTTGCTATGTGTAGAGAACGATTAAATAATTTATCAACTTGAGGAGTTACCCAAGTGTCAATAGAGTTAATTTTATTATTACAACTGTTATTCACTTAGGACAGAGTGGTAATTTCTTGCTTGGTGGGAGAAGCAGTATTAGACCTAGACACGTCAAGGACACGTGTCTTAGAGGGAGTTGCGGAATGCTTAGAAAATGACGAAGTGATGCTAGGCGAAAAAAGGATGTAAGACTCTTTAACCCTATGGTACTGCTAGTGGATATGATTATCAGTAGATGATTCATTATTAGTAGAAGCAATAATTTCAAATTTATTAATGTGGTTCTTACTAGAGGATTAATTTTGCTTCGCTAAGGAATGAATGGTCCTAGCCCTTAGTGGTAGAGGATTCTTTCCCTTGAGGGTTAGAGGTAGTGGGATTAGTAGGGGTTATAGAAAAATTACCAGGAGATTTGTGTGGTCTGCTAATGTTACCCTTCGTGCTTTTAATATAGTATAGATTATCATTATTTATATGTTAATATTAATCGATTTATTCTTATGCTCTTTTTTCATTGTTAGGCTCTTCTCTGATCTTATCTTCGATGTATGTTTCTCTTGCATTGAGAGGCAAAATATTCCAATGGAGTTTTATGGGACAATTCTTCTTTCTTTTCTTTTTTTGGAGATGAATGTGTGGGTGTTTAGTCGAGATTGTGGAGGAGAGCCGAAGACGGCGGAGGATGGTGGATGGTATTCTGATGGTTTAATTTTTTTAAAGTTGTTTCACACAATAAGAGCAAATTGCTCAAATACACAATAGGCTTGCTCAGTCAGATTGAGTCTATAAAAATCCTAAATATGTCATCTGCATAATCTTGAGGAAAATGACTGCTAAATCATTAAAACAACTAAGAACTTACATTTTATGTTAAAATATCAGCTCCATCAGAGGGTATGAATGGTGTGAAGAATATCTCGTTTCCTCCTCTCAAAATTTACATAGAGAGTCATTGTTGTTGATCTTCTCTATAGTCGCGGTTTGAATTTTGAATTCTCTTTTTTTTTTAGTTGAAGTTAAAAATTGCAAAAAGAAGGGAGAAGATGGAAAATACTATTGTTTTTAAAAATAATCTTACACATGTCAACTATAAATTAATTATTTTTCCATGTCAATTTGCTTGGATATCCCGCTCTTCACTTTAAAGTGAGATCTTGACTCAAGTGTCCAATAGGTACACTTCGATGAGTGTTGGAGTGTCTAAATGGAACAAGCCTTAGTTAAGGTGTCTAAATGAAATTTGATGTCAACTTCTTGTTTATGTATTTGACTTTATTTCTACTATAATATCTTATAAGTTGATATTAACCATGAAACTAAATTATTGGAATCTAAATTATTAAGTTCCACATCTAAATTCCGTGGGATTGTAGTTCAATCGATTTGAGGGTCGCTTGTCAAGACGGAAGTTATAAGTTCTAATCCTAGAAATTTCGCTAAAAAGGAGAATTCCTCCTTTTTATGCTAATAGTTGTGCTCTTCTCCATCAACATGCATGCTTACGGGTTTGAGGGTATTTTTGATATTTTAGAATTATTAGGCCTTAGAAATATTATATTTAATTGTAATGTGAGGATATTATACTTGTATTAGACGGAAAAATTATATTACTATATATAATCGTTGTTGTCTTGATTTTTTGTTATAGTAATTGTTTATGTGATATCATATATTTCCTATGTTCTGATTCATGTGACATTTTTTGCTTGTTGAATTTCAATTTTTTTTAAATATTTTCACAATACATTTGGATGTAGAATCTTTTAATTTCCAAAATAAAATTTACATATATGAAAAATACGTAAAAAGTACTATAAGTTTTAATAAATAATAATTCAAAATATTTAAAAGACGCATAAAAAAATTATGATCAAGAAATAATTTATTTGACTCTCGAAATCTAAAGACCATCACATGAATTGAACGAAGGGATCCCAACCTGAAGGGAAAGTATCGATGGCTAACAAGGGAAGGCCTTGAAAATCGTAAGAGTACAACTTTTTCTAGTCAAAATTTTATTTGTCACGATCCAAAGTACACCCTAGACATGACATGCCGTATAAGACCCTGAAAGGCCCTACACAAGCCACTTGACATACATACAACACAATATAATAGACAAACAAAGAGAACAGGTAAAGTAGTCTCATATCATGGAAGAAAAAATGAATATAAGTGCAGAAATCATACTAAGTCTTGACAAGTCGTTCAACATATCAATAGAGTGGTTGGGACGTAACCCATACACCACGTACAAAATCTCAACATAAAAGAGAATTAAGAAATAAATTCTTCATGGTCTTGCCCTCGAAGTATGAGGACTCACTAATCCTAAGCAATGGAGCACAATCCAGATCTAGCCACGAGCGGGTGAAGGAGAAACGTCGAACCCTATATTATAAAACAATATAGGCACAAGTAAGCATTTGTACATGAAATGTACTAAGTGTGGGGAAATGCATGAATACATAAACATGATCATTTGGGGACTTTAAACATAATATGCATGACCAAGTTAAAACATAGTAAAAACCTTTAAAGAAAAATCATAAATCATGAACATAGTATTGCATCTTAAAATCATAATGAAATTAGCTTTTATAAAACCTTTTTGAAGGTAACTTATTTCATTTTGTGAAATATTTATCGTTAACCGACATAGACCATGTGAGCTATAACATGGAATCTGGTGTCTTGCTCCCACACCAAAAGAGATGTCTTACTTGCCAAGGTAAGGACCATAACTTCTAGCTTAGGTGGATCCACTAGCTATGTCTTTCTAAGACAAATCCTACGGGGGCACATAGTTAGGGACAAAGAGATTGCTTCGAGAGACCTGACCTCTACTAACGGGAGAGTCTCCATCTCAATATCCTCTAGGTGCTAAGTAAAAATCCCAATAGAATAGTCATTTTCATAATTCATATCATCATACTTGGACAAACACAATTAAGTTGCCAATCCAATCTTACGTCATCATAGAGTAGCTCCTTTAAATCGTGATTCATACATATGTGAGAAAACATTTCACAACCATGATTTCATAATAAGTGAAAAATCTTTCACAATTTCATTGATGCTCATATCAAAAGCAACATTAGTTCATGATTTTTTTCATAAAACATACATAGCTTTGATAATTCATCATTCATAAGTTCATAGCTTTCTTCACAAATTCATTATCATAAACATGTACAATGCATGGGTCCATATGAAATCAATTGTGAAATATGTAATTGAATCAAATCATGCATAATAAGATTAAAATCAAATAATTGAATCATAACAAATAAGACCCATGGAGATTTGCATGAAACTCTACCCAAATTAGGTGAAATTGACTTTGAAGATTGAGATTCTTTGGGACCCAATGGATGAATGGAATTCATTGGTGAATTGTCACATACCTTGATGATCAAGGGCTAGCGAATCAAGAAGAAAAAGGAGACTTGAAGCTTGGAACCCTAGCTTTCTTCCTTGTGCTTGAGAGAGAATTGGAGAGGATGAATTTGGATGAGTTTTGGGAATTTGAGAGAATGAAAGGGTTTGGGTAGTTTTAGAAATTGAAAGGTAGTTATAGGACTTAGAATTAGGGTTAAAACGATATAGAATCGACATTTAATATATAGGAAAAGACCCAAACACCCTTAAAAAACTGTCGGAGTGACCAACGGGTGGGACTTACTGTCCGTAGACCTTTCTACGGCCCATACAGATCAACCATAGAGCCAACTTTAGAAACTCAAAAATCTTTCCAACTTCCTCGAGACATTTTCTACGGTCAGTCGTCTGGTCTACGGTCCGTAGACCCCTTCTGCAGAACCCAAGTTAGAGTCCAAAATTTCACTAAGTGTAAAACCATTCTGTGGAACTCATCTACAACCCCCCATACATCTTATGACTCGTTCTGTTCACTTGTAGGTCAAACTTCACAAAGTTGAATTTTCCAAAAACTCAACTCAGCTTCTACGATTTCCCTTCTACGGCCCATAGGACTTCCTACGGTCCGTACATAAGACTCGTAGTTACTACATCAGTACCAAAAAGAACTTTTCCTTTTCACTCTGACTTTTCAATTTCTAAGGTGTTACACTTCTCAATAGGATGAAATATATTTTATTCTTCACTGACTAATTAGTTATATTATTATGTAAATCATTTTCATAATTATTTTCTTTCAACATTTTGAAATTTAGCAAGTGTAAATCATTTGCATTAAACTTGTAACATGTATTGACACAGAGCATTGATCGAAAGATAGGTACTTTTCTGAGTTTGTACTTGTAACTAAATCAAACTCTTTTTCTTGAGGGGAGGAAAAGAGAAATTGAAAAAAATTCTATTCTGGTAAAAAAAATTCTCTTTAATATTTAGTGGCTTTAGGTTATCCATTGTTTTTTCATTGATCTCTACGAGTTTTGTTGCATTCAGTTTCAATTTGATCATTTTTTCAGTGACAGTTTAAACCCTACACAAAACACCCCACTCCCTCCCTAGTGCCCACAAATTGAGTAGCATAGTGAGACAATGTATGAAACTTAGGCTTATATATTTTTAAAGACATGCTACCCTTCTCAAGAGCCAGAAATTCATCCTTCTTACAATCCTAGAGAGATCGGGGTACATACTTCTCCGGAAACATAACATGAAACTAAGTCTAAGTAAAATAGAGGCAAATGATACTCCACATAAGCCCTCCAACACAGTTTGGCTTCACCCTGGAGGTAATAAACTCAACCCCATGTTGTTGCACAATCCCTAACTTATGTAACCTTTCATAGCAGTCCAAAAGGAACTCAAATGCATCCTCATTATCTAGATTGTGGAATACTGGAGGCTTCAATTTTAGAAACTTAGTCATCATCTCATGTTCCATTCTAGTCATCACAAGACCCACTAATAGACATAAGAACGCATCAGTACTGAAGATTCATTCATCCAGGGGTTGTAGTAATAATAGGATGAATACCTAGAGCCTAAGTAGCCAACACAATGAGAGTAGCTTCAGTACCTGCCAATCCACTCATAAATGCTAACACATGTTGAATGACTTCAGAAGACATATGAGGAAGATATGTACCCCCAAACTGTGTTTCCACCTCTGGCCCAACATCATCCTCAATTTCCACCTCAACCTCTTCTTCAACATGATTATGAGGTGGCGGAGGGGTCACCGGCCTTGGCCCTGCCGCTTCTCGAGCTCTACCCTGGCAGGTGTCACCCATCCTCTACCCCTGCCTTACCCTTGTACTATTGGTTCCGTCGTTGGAACTCGTACCCTAATTTTATTGCATCTAGAATCTACCATCTGCGGCTAGAAGAGTAAAGGAAGTTAGATACCAATTTGGATTGCTAGATACCAATTGAAATCAAGTTATAGCACGAAAGAAAGAAGAGAGAAGACAGCTTCCAAAAGTCTTGTAGCCTCTCAAAGAAAAGTCTTTGTACTATTCCGCAAGATTCTACTAGACTCATTTTGATACGACAAGATCAACGAACTTAGTGCTTTGATACCAACTTTATTACGACCCCGACCTTACGTGAGTGTCCCCCGCACCAACCCTCGGTGGAAGAACCAACTAACTACTAATATACAGTCCATTAAACGACAGAAAATAAATAATTTTTAATACCAAAAACATCTTCGTAGAATAAAATCCAAAGTCTTAAAACAACTGCGGAAATATTCCCCTAAAACCTAAAAGTCGTGTACCAAAACATCTACATAGTCTAGAATAAGGTGATGCAACCCCAAATAAGAAAACAATTTAAATAGTCTGAGGCCGAACAGATGAAATAAGAGATAATGAGAAATACACGACAACTTGTAAGAAGTAACTTATTCTAGAATTTGGTTAGCGCTGGACTCATAGTTTAGGTCGTGAAGCAGCCACCTGAATATGCCATGTACTCAATAAAGAAAAAGCAAGTGCAATATCAGTATACAAACCTTAGTGTACTGGTAGGATCATTGGTCAACTCAAAATATATCAATGTAAACACATAACTAAAATATAGTGAAGACTAGACAACACATAATCAACCAAGTCAGCAATACAACAAGATTCTCAGTCACCAATCTTAACTTAACATTGATACGAAGCATGTATCACATGATCACAAACAAGGCCGGTTCACCCAAGGAACCAACATACAAGAGAAATTAAGCACGTAACAGGCGTGGTACCCTATCCAACCAATAATATCATGTCCTAGGCATGGTACCCAATTCAACTATTAGTAATTTGTACAGACGTGGTACTTGATCCAATCATATAGATATCATATACCAAGTGTGGGACTCAAGCCAATCAATAATCAGTATCAGGCGTGGTACCTGATCCAACCAAGAGATATCATATACTAGGCGTGGTACCCAAGCTAATCGATAGTCGTACAAACACAATCACAATGAAATACAATCAGATATTAGGTATAGAAAAAGTTAAATGATAAGGTCACAATATCCCGAATATAAACGCTCTCTACATGCTAGTCACCGCAACCCTAATTTAAACTACCACCACCACTTTCATGGCCTTTCTAAACACTGGTCATCGGGCTAGTCAGTCGTCTTTATTACAAGAATCAACTTTCCCTCCTTTAATCAATAGTTCTCCATCAATCAATAATCCTAGTTTACCTTCTATGCTTAATATATTGCCTAACGAGGGTGGAAATTGCATCATGTCCAAAGAGAATTATGTAAATGTTCTCAAGAATGTTAATCCGATGATTCCTAATGCTAAATAAGGGGTTGAGTCTATCCCCATGAATACAGTCACATATGTTAATGGTATCCCAAGAATTTTCTAGACTAATGATGAAGTGAAAAGAATGAATACCATTGAAAATCTCCAATTTGCTGTAATTGGAAAGTTTTCATATGGTTGGCCAGAGTTGGAAGAACTAAGGACAATTATTACTAGATAATGCAACATCAAATGAGATTGTAAGATGTGTTTACTAAGAAATAAATATATGCTTATAAACCTTATGTCGAAAAATATCTATTATATATTGGCTAAGGACGGATATTCATATTCTATGAGGCCTCTTATATATGATGAGAAATTTAAAGTTGATGAGGAAAC
Organism: Solanum etuberosum; assembly: GCA_029582245.1. NCBI lineage: Eukaryota > Viridiplantae > Streptophyta > Magnoliopsida > Solanales > Solanaceae > Solanum > Solanum etuberosum. The sequence continues at coordinate 13,369 of JAJONR010014899.1, forward strand.
TACACAGGTCATGGCTTAGATCTCATTCCCTAATCTTAAGCTTACATATTTTGTTAAAGAGTATATCTTCTCATTGGGCCCAACAGTAGGTTAACTTTACACTTAGATTTGACTACAATAAACAAAATCAGGCCAAGCAGTGCAAGAGTAATGTGCAAGTTGATCTTATGTCAGATTTTCCAAAGTATGTTGAAATGGAAATTGTGAATGAAGGGGCTAAAGAATCAAGAATTGAACAGGTGAAGATCCAGGTGCTGAGGAAATTAAAAATGTGGTTTTCAAATTTAATGGTGACAGTGCTTATGGCCCTGCTGGCTTTATAGTTCATTTTTTAAAAGTTTGTTTGACATTGTGGGTCTTGATATTATTAATGTGATACATGCCTTTTTTGAGGGTCTTACATTGCCTAAATCAATTACTCATACTAATTTGGTCTTACTACCTAAGAAGGAGTTCATTATAACATGTTCAAATTTATTCTTACTGCCTAAGAAGGAGTTCATTATAACATGTTCAAACTTAAGACCTATTAGTTTAAGTAATTTTATTAACAAGGTTATTTCTAGAATTTCGCATGACAGGTTGGATGGGTTGTTACCAAGGCTAATCTCTCATAACCAATCTGAATTAATGAATGGTAGGAATATTGCAGAGTATGTGCTTCTAGCTCAAAAAATTATCACTGACATAAGGAAGAGGGGAAATCCTGAGAATGTGGTGATCAAGTTAGATATGGAAAAGACATATGATAAAGTGAATTGGAAGTTCTTAATTAGAGTCTTATATTAAATGAGTTTTGATGAATCAGTTCTTGATTTGATTGGAGAATTATGGCTAATAATTGGTACTCTATTTTTATAAACGGACAAGCTCATGATTTTTTCTATTCATCGGGGGTGGGGGGGGGGAGGTGGGGGGAGTTAAGCAAGTGAAATCTTAAATCAGTTGTTTTATAACAATGAATTTCATGGTTTTAGAATGCCTAAAGGAGTGACAAGTCAAATCATCTTGCTTGTGCAGATGATACTTTTATCCTTGCATCAATAAAAATAATTCTTTTTTGATGATAATTCAAATGTTGCAGAAATATGAAAATCAGTCAGGCCAGAAGATTAATAAGGAGAAAAGCCTTTTCTAGATGTTTAGTAAGGCTGCTATTGAGTCAGTGAAAATAGTAGAAGAGATAACTGATTTATTGAGAGGTCAGTTACCTTTAACTTATCTTGGTTGTCCTATAGGACATATCAAGAAGGAAAACTAACTTTGCTGATTCGATTAAGAAAATTCAAAATTAAGTTACAGCTTTTGAAGGGTAAATTGATATCTTTTGGAGGAAAAATTGTGCTTATTAATCATATTTTGCAAAGTATGTCAATATATTTGTTCTATGTTATCATATCTCCTAAATGTATCATTTATGACATCCATAGAGTTTTTGCAAAAAATTTATGAAATTTTAAAGAGGAAGGGAGAGCAAAGTATTGGGTGGCTTGGGAAGACATGTGTCAACCCAGAGAAGGATGACTAGGGTTTAGGTCTCTGTCTGATGTTTCATAGACACTATTTGCCAAACTTTGATAGAGTATCAGGACCAAGAAGTCTTTATGGGTTAATTTCCTATGGAACAAGTATTGCAAAAGACATAGGCCACAAATTGTTGAATGGAAGGGTGGATCTCAAGTATGAAAGTTAATGCTACAAGCCAGAGATATGATAGATCAAGAGATATGGTGGAAACCTAGAAGGGGTCATGCTAGTCTATGGTATGATAATCGGACACAATTAGGTATTTTGCACTATGTGTTACCTATTACACATGGATCAATAAAAGGATATGAAGATGTTCATCAAATCATGGAACATGATAGATGGAACATGACTATGATGACTGAGTTACTGAACAAAGAAGTATGTGATCATGTGGTTGATGTCATGAGGATTATGAAGCTATCAAAAAAAAAAAA
>JAJONR010014900.1:0-12710 GCA_029582245.1 Solanum etuberosum
AAAAAAACGTTGAGGGCATTTTTAAACCAAAAGGTGGAAGGAGGGCATTTTTGAACCATTTGGGATACGTTAAGGGCATTTTTAACCCTTTTCCCTAATTTAATTTGACATGATAAATTATTATTTTTAAAAAAAAAAGATTTTTTGTAATTTGAAATTTAAAATAAATCATAGAATTTATGTAGAAAGAATTTCATTTAGAGCAAAAGAAATATTTTGGAATTAACTTATTTTTAATAATAAATTTCTAACTTTTTCTTAAGACATTAAAAAAAATTGTGTGACATATAATTTGAGATGAGAAGGAGAATCAAATAAAAAATAATCATTATTTATTTTGTTTGGACATGTGTGAAGTATTTTGAAGAGAATTTTCAAAACATAAACTTTTTGCCTCCAATATAGTTTTCTTGATTAATTCAAGAATGGCCATCTTTAATTATATTTTCATTAATGATGAATACTGTAATTTCCTCAATTACATAAACCACAAAAATTCAACCAAAATTGCTTTTTTGTTACCCAAAGGTCAAAAGGTTGTTACTGTTTGAGACAAAACATGCCAAGAAGAATGGAATTTTCTTTGGATTATTATAACATCTCTCAAAGTCTCATCATTATCCATCTTTTTATTTTATTTTATTTTTATTATTTTATATATATGCTATTTGCCAATAGAAAAAGTTGAAAATCAAAGCTGTATTGCATTTAAAGCAATCACCTTTATAAACACTTTTGCCTTTGGTATCCATTGTTTTATCTCTTTTTTTTTCTCTCTTTTTAATTATATGCATTAGAGAATATATTTTCTGTATTTCTATCATTGTGTTCTTTTTTCCTCCACTACTATTGACTTGTCATGGGTAAAGAGCAAATCTTTATAACGATCTGACTCAACTATCAACTAAGGATAAATTTGAACCATTTTATATATAATTATGAAGTGAATCTTCATAATTAATCAGTTCATAAACGGGCAAAGTTATTGAGCTCCATTTATCACTTTATCATCTTCATACTCTTTTAACGGAATCATTTGCTCTGATATCAGATATTGGTTAATTAAGTCCAAAAATATTTTTAATATGGTGTAGTATTGTCTATTTGTAATCTAAGATTGCTCAATTTTTCTCGAAAGATCTCCTACCATTAAGAATATTACTATAGTAAATTTATAAGGCATGAATGTATCTTTAAAACAAATTATTATTATTATTATTATTATTATTATTATTATTATTATTATTAGTTTGGGTAAACCACAAAGAGAGATATGACAAGTTGATATTATGCCAAGTCCTGGTTAATTCAATTTATGTACCAAAGTAAAAAATATATATTAAAAAAGTTAACTTAAAAAATTTAAAGAAATTATAACAAACTTATTTAAAATTAGTTCCATTGATTCACTTGTTTTTAGCTTAATAGATATTTTTCAAAGTAGTTGAATGATTTAGGTGTCAACAATGTGCTTAAAAATATAATTAAAATTAAATCCATGTCATAATTAAACATATGAAGTATGGAGTATTCATAATTATTCATAGTAAAATCCACAATGGCATGAACTTTTGTTAATTCCCCTACTTAATTACTTCTAAATTATTATTATTTTTTGTTATCCACTCGATATTTGGTGTCTGATATCTATTTTAAAGCTTAATTAAATTTGGATTTACACTAAAATATTATATTGTAAAAATAAAACATTTCCTACCAAAAACGATATTAAACTCAAAACTCAAACTTGCTTATCTCTCTTGAAGGATAAAGAAATACTTGTTTTAAAACTGTTTCCCATATACAGTTTCAACTTCAGTAGTTATTGAAATTGGCACACATAAAATGACCCACCATTTTAAGCTCCACATGCCATAACCCACAAGGAATGCTATTTAGTTGGACCATCATTTTCTCAATAAAATTGTCTTAATGTTTTCATGACATTGCTCTTCAATCCTGCTATTGCCAATCATGTCGAGTACTTTATCCGTCTTAAAATATTTGTCATATTTTAATTTTTGAGAGTTAAAGTATTTGAGTTTTAGCGTCCATCATTTTAGGATATAATTATTCCATCAAACTAATATATAAAGAATTGTGACTTATAAAATTTCTGTATAATTTTTGAATATCTAAAACGAGGAAAGCGATTTTCCTAACGGAAATAGGGAAAACAAATTTTACAAATGACATTTCAAACTCATTATATCCTCAATCCTCCCCGCTCCAACCCACACTCCTTGACCATTCCACCCCCAAAGTGTTTTGTTAGATTATATATAAATGTTCTTGGGATATTACTTACCAAATATTAGATCAAACACGAGTCAAAAACCTACTTGTTTTCATCGATAACATTTTTCGTAAAAAAAAAAACATTTTCCATCGTACCAAACACCCTATAGTCAGTGGCATAGCCACAACCACGGTGGACACCCTTCGTCGGAAAATTACATTGTATATATATATGTCAAAATTCTACATTTAAAGGATATATATTTAAAGTTGGACACTCTTGACAAAAGTTATGCCTTTGGCGCAGTGGTAATGGATGTCCATTTGAATGAAGGAGTTTCGGGTTTGAACCTCAAATATCACAATATTTTTTTATATTATTTTGACAGCCACACACCATTATTCTTGAACACCTTTAATAAAATTTCTGACACCTCCACTGCCTATAGTATCTACTTAAAATTTATTATTCTAAATTCATAATGATGAGAAATTCCCTTTAGATTTTCCAGCAATAAAAGCATAGCTTCTCTATTACAAGAACTTATTTAATTATGTTGGCAGGTAATGAATGTATCAATGAGTAAAATTTAAGGATGTAAATTACAATGTACAAATCAATTCTGAACTAAATATAAATGTTGTTCACTTGTGTATGGTTAGTTAGTTATGTTATTAAATGACAACATGTCGGTCCATGCCTTATTTATTTGCTTACTGTCACATCCATTATATTATCATCTTAATCTTAAGTTTTATCATGCTAATCAAGTTGTGATGTCATTAGCATGGTAAACGTATTTTTGCTGAAATTTGAGATTTGATGTTCAAAGTCAGTCTTTTGCTTGTTTAGTGTAAGAAATAAATTAGTCGACTTTGATAATGAAATTATTGTTCTTTAAAATTTTAAGTCTCTCACTTAGTTGCTACAAGGATGGTGATAGTTTTCCTCCAGTATTTTAAAAAGTAAATAAAATTCAAATTTACAAAAAAACTAAGTCTCTCACCTAGTATTTTTTTGGTTTTTCATCCGGTGTTCGGAGCCCACATTGGAGCTTCGACTAAATTCGGATCGCACATTGTAGGGCCCATTTGGGGGTGGCGCTCCCAACAAAATTTTCTCCATACCCAAGGCTTGAACCCGAAACCTCTGATTAAGGGTGAAGTACTCCCACCAGTGCACCACAATCCATATTGGTAGTCTCTCACTTAGTTGCTACAAGGAGAAGTACTATTTAGAAAGAAAAAAAAATACCTAATTGGACAAATGACCCTACCATATAAATCACATTATATTTTAATTACATAATCTCTCGCTCTTTCTCCTTCCCTCTTTCTCGCTCTCTCTCTCCCTCTTTTTCTCTCCCCCCTCGCTCTCTTCCCTCTTTCTCTTGCTCTCTCCTCCCTCTTTCTTCTATGTAATTGATATTGGATAATTTGGGACACTAGTTTTGACATCATTACATCAGACACATGTATTTATGCACAAATCATGTATCGGGATAAATATATTTTCGTCTTTATCTTTTTAAGTATTTATTTATGCATAGATACACTCTGTATATCAGAAATTTGATACCAGATATATGTATTTACGTATAGATACACTAAATACATCACATATATACTGAATACATTAATGCCCTCTCAAAACCAACTTGTAACTATGCAGAGATACACAAGTTACATCAATGCATTTTTATGTTGGATAATAAAATTGAAAGAAACTTACACTGGATGAAATTGATATACACAGCTACACTAAATAAATTAGTGAATATTTGATATTAAGTACACAAATACACAAAATTATAAAATACAAATATATTGTGAAACACAAATGCAAAAAAAGTAGAAGGACAAGGGAGGGAGAAAGTAGAGAGGAGAAATACATTCGCTAGATACATTGCAAATACATTATACATATTGGCAAATATAGTGTATCTAAAGATAACTTGGATAAAATATGTAACTATTAAAATTATCGATACATTGAGTAATTATCACATATACTAGTTAGTGTATTTTTGAAAGTTACTCTACTAGTTATCTTGTCTTGATGGAAGTCATAGTCCAATGGCCAAGAGACACATTTGATATGCACTAACATTTTTGCAGGCCAGCCCAATCTTTTTGAGCAAACTAAGATTGCTTTGGGCCTCTTTAGATTTAGTTGAAAGAATGGCGAAAGCCCAACTTTAGTTTTCTTGTATATATCAAAAAACCTAAGCTTCACATAACTGAGACTATAGTTTCAGGGTTATTAAATTAGAATAGCTACAAGTATGATATTTAAAAAAAAATAGCTATATTATATGTATATAAATCGTTGTATTCATTGTATATGTCGCTTTTAAAAAAAAAAATACAAAGATACATCCAAATTAAAATCCCACTAAATAAAGCCATTTTGTTATTGTAACTGTCATTCCCTTTATTGCAGCCCTTAAATCCCTCAATTAGCCACTTTTAAATTAGCAAGTATCCACAACCCGCTAGGTTTCTCATCAGTTTAACAATAAAAACTCTCTATTGTCCTTCATCTTTCTTCTTCAGTCGTCGTCTAAAAAAACTCAATTTCATGGTAACTATCACAGTATTGATCCGGTATTCTGGAAAGTAGAGCGAAGAATATTGCTACGTAGAATATAGTATGAACGGGATAGTGTTGAAGGAATATGCTTCATACTCTGATTTAGTTGATTTAATTTCGGGACAATTGAGCATCGATTTGACTACAAAGTGTATGAACATCAAATACATTGTCGAAGGTAACGACACGCCTATGAAGATACGCAATGACATGGGTGTGCGGGTACATGTTCAGTTAAAAAATATGAACACTCAATTTAGACTATATCCCTTGTGTGTAAGTATTTTCGATATTGGTATAGTGCACTCTGATTCTGGAGAAACTTCTATCGAAGAAGATGTGTTGTAGCTTGAATACAATCAAGAATTCATTGGTACAAATGATGCATTACCAACGGTTTCAACCTTTTGGCGATCAACCAGTAGATGTATTTGATGCTGGAACCGATTTGATCATTACTAACAGAGCTCAAAAAGAGATAATGATGGATCAGATATACATGGACAAGTTGACGTTGAAGGATGTGATTAGAAAAGTATCCAATCGACAAAAGGTTTAAATTCTTCGTGGAGAGGTCAAACTCGATTAGGTAAATTGTTGTTATATTTGTTTCAATTTAAATATATTTATGTTTGTATAAACAAAGCAACACTAAAAAAAATTTAAACTATATTCGCAGTTATACACTTGTATGCCAATCTAAAGAATGCACATGGTTGATGAAAACGTCAAGTATGAACAAGTAAAAAAGATTCAGAATTAGAGTTTTTAACTCTGAACACTCATGTCCTTTAAAAGATGGGGTACATTCAGAATGTTGTGCAACAAGTGGATGATTGGAGGAATTGTCGCACCTAAATTGAGGAATCACAAGAGGAAGTACACTCCAAATGATATCATGGATGACGTTAGATTGAACTTGGGTATTGATATTAACTACCTGTTGGCATGGCGAGCAAAAGAGAAGGCATTATAATCGATAATGGGGCAATCAACTGCGTCTTATGGAAAACTGCATGGATACTTGTATACTTTGGACAAAACATACCCTGGTTCACATATTCAAATGAAGAAAACACATGCGAACAAATTTTTGTATGTGTTTATATCGTTGCATGCTTTTATAAAGAAATTTGATCATTGTAGGCCAATTGTTGTTATAGACGCCAACCACCTCAAATCAGCTTATACCAGTGCACTCGTATCAACCATCACTTTAGATAGAGTAGGTATTTGAGAAACATAAATACAATATAATTTTATTTATTTGCTTTTAACACTTTTAATTGTTTTATAATAGGGAATATATTACCTTTGGCATATAGAGTTATTGATTCTGAAAATGATGCTGCTTGGACGTGGTTTTTTAAACAATTCAAAGAAGCGTATAGCGAAAGAGAGAATATGTGTGTGGTATCTGACCGAAATGAGAGCATCATAAATGATGTCTCTAGAGTATACAATAATATGCAGCATTACGCCTGGATATAGCACTTGTGGGCTAATGTATGAAAAAAAAAATTGAAAATCAAATGAGCAATTGAGTGAAATATTCTATACTATGGCAAAGGCGTATACTCAAACTGATTTTGATAAAGCTAATGAAAAGGATTGAGCAAGTTGATATAAGGGTGAAGAAATACTTGGAGTTGGATGGATATGAGAAGTGGGCAATGTTGCATGCCCCAGTTCATCGGGGTTGGATGTCGACGTCGAATATTGTAGAGTCCATCAATTCGACATTAGTAACAGCAAGAGAATTACTGATATTTGACTTTCTTGAACAAGTGCGCTTGATGTTTGCTAGATGGAATTGCACGAATCGGAAAAAATGCATCATTCACATTCACACCACTTGAGAAAAAGTTTCAGAAGATGCTTGTACTTAATGAGTCAAAATCTAGACGTATGACGGTATGTATGCTAATGAAAAGTAATTTTTTTTTTTAAATGTAGAAATTTGTTGGATTATGTATTCAGTTATTTATGTATTTATAGTATACATACGTTCTTATAGAATGCATAAATGAATTTACGTATTCATTCTAGGTTGTCCCGTCAACTGATTACATTCATTCAGCAAGTAACGTAAGGAAACATTATATCGTATGTCTGGAAAACAAGACTTGCAGTTGCAATAAATTTTAGATGGATGGAATTTCGTGCACATGCGTGGGCGGTGTTGAACAAAAATCATATGCTTCCAGATGAATATTGTTCAAATTTTTACAAGCCAAAAATAATATTGAAAACATATGAGGTGCATGTGTATCCTCTTCCTAATAAAAGTGAATGGAATGTACCTGAACACATTGCTAATGAAGTTGTGTTACCACCAAAATACAAGAGACCTCGAGGAAGGCCAAAGAAGCAGCGAGATAAGTCATTTAGCGAGTTGAGTAAAAGAAATGGTACCATGTTTTTGTAGTACGTGTGGATACCATGGTCACAATAGGCGTTCATGTCGAACTGCACCACAGAATGCATAGAAACTGATATCTCCACTAATCAAATGTACTTCCTTAATTTTGATTATGTCGAATAAATGAATAAAAATATTTTTATTTGCATACTGAGAGATTTGTTTGTTTGGTTAATTTATAAATTAACTAATTATATTCATAAACATGATACACACTTTTGATTAGCCAATAGAAACTTGGCTACTAGAAAAATGTATTGATACGTACCAATTAATAAATATAAGTAACTACTGAAAATAAATGTATACCGTTATACTAGTGAATATGTTGATAAAAAATACCCCTGAATACATGTATACTAGTGAATATGTTGATAAAAAATACTCTTGAATACATTTATTAAAAAACATACACACAACTTTAAAAATATAAAATGAACAACGTTCTCTGTATACGTTTATGTAGTACTTTGGTATATGATATTTTTGGTTAAAACTAAAAAATATACTAATACAGACACGTAAAATGACTTAAATTAAAAATACACATATACATTGATAATAAGTAAACTATAAAGATTCAAAAAAATTGTATTTAGACAAACAGTTAGAATATAATGACTTCCATTACTTACTCAACATTTTAAGAACGTGTTAATAATCAAATACAAATGACAATTATAGCTAATACAATATAAGTATTCAAATGTATATGTATTCCACATTATAATGAACTGTAGAGTAGTACATACCTCAATCTCTTTCTACCATACATTGAATCCAATAACTCAAACAATAGATCGAATACTATAAAGTAGAGAGAAAATTACTAAAATAGTAAAGCAACATAATCATATATAAAAAAAAGAGTTGATAATGTTAGACAAAAAAGCAAAAAGAGTAATTTCAAACATAAACCTATAATAGAAGTTCCATCTGGTAATATAAAACTAGGACAAGAAACTAATTGATTATGACAAGTTGACTAGTATCGATTTCTGCTGGTGGCCTGTTCATTCTGGGTGGTGCCTCATTCTCTCTAATAGCTCCGTCTTCAATTTTGTTCGATGCATACTCCTCAAGAGTGCGCCATATCTAATGCGAAGTAACTCAACATCAATGTATTGAACAAGAATACCTTCACCATCACTTCGGTACTCCGCAAATACTAGCAAATAGACCCCACAATCCTTGAATAAATGAGGAAAATACATTGTTAAATAATAAATAATAATATACATAAAAAAAATATATTAAGTTTTTTTTTTATATACTTACAAGCCATTTGATACATGTTGAGGTATGTCCTCCACATACATCACGCCATATGCAATGTGCTGATCTTGTGTGTCGTATGTATTGTTGGCAATACACATTGCCACATACATTGGCAGAAGCTGAACAGACTTTTGAATTTCATCCCTAACATAAGAGTCATGACCTGATGCCCTGTATGATTCATACACAACGAAAAATTAAGAAATTTGCATAATTCTTTAAAAAAAGGTCTGTAAATGCAGAAATAGGGGATAAAGGTGTGAGTATACGTGGTAGTTCCCCAACTAATTACGAAGGTCCTTGTTGCTCCCAATTGCACACGCAAGTGTACGTGGTTGCGCAAGTAATATAGTGGCTCTTAAAAGAACCAGATTATCGAACCCAAAGGACTTGTCAATTAACTATTTTTACTAAATTATACTGGTCTAATTATTTATTTAAGAGTGCCAAAAGAAAAGAATGCAGGAATAAAATAATAAAATTACTTACAGTGATTTGAAAAATTCCAGGACTGCGGCATGCATAGGGTTTCATGTATCACATCTCATGCATGAACTAATTTCGGTTATCAAGTTACCGATTTACAGGGTTAATTGTATGAGTCAGGTCTCTCGACCTCTAGTCGCCTACTCCAATTAGCTGTCTAACTATATCGTTGAGCGGGGATAGACAGTCCTAATTGGTGAGCATTTATATTTCATCTTGTTTCGTAACCAAGCTAGTTGTTCGTCAGGCGTCACTCCTAAACACAAATCAACTCAATGGAAGATCAAGCTTTTTATATTCTTTGGTCTATCTACCTTATTCTCTCTCGATTTTAAGCATAGACAAGAGATTTATTTCTATGATGATCAAGCAAGAAATACTAAAACAAGAATATAAAAGTAACTTAAAGTGATAACCAACATTAATTCAAAGCAATCGATGTTCAACAATTATCCATAGTCACAGCCCCAGAACAAGGGTCTTTAGCTACTAATGTCTAAAAAAATAAGAAGAAGAAAAGAACCCTAAAAAGTATTGACAACTTTATACTTTGATGTTGATCTCCTTGTAATAATTATTTCTCTGGACTATTTATAGATGTAAAAATTCTAAATAAAATAATTGAGTCCAAAACAAATTGGAAACCAAAACCAAGCAGAATTTGACGTGAACAGTTGGTAACCGCCGAGTTTCTTGCCCTTCTTCATCCTTCATATGATGCCACGTGGAAATTTCCAATTCCAATTCCAATTCTACTTCGACCAAAATATATATTATTTTATAAAGTTTAATCCATTAAGCTGCCCGTTTGATTTTCTATTTCAACCTTTTATCTTTAATTCGTTTTAGCTCCAAACTTCTTCAACTTTACACCAATTTACTCCTACAAATAAAATACACTATTTAGCACAAATCATAAAATTAATGCTAAAAAAGGACAGATATAAATAATAAATGTGAGGCAAATAATAATTAAAATATGTATTTTTGGCCTCACATCAGTTCTCATAAAGTTTTTTTGAGCAAAAAATATTGAGTGCTTTGAGGCACCAGATCCATGGGCTAATACACACAAAAAATTGAGGAATTTGCATAAGTCCTAAAAAAGGGCCTGCAAATGCGGAAATAGAAGTTAAAAAAATAGTGAGAGTATACGTGGTGGTTCCCCAACTCATTACGGAGATCCTCATAAAGTTTTTTCAGAAAAAAATTTAGGTGCTCCGAGGCGCCAGATCCATGGGCTAATACACACGAAAATTGAAAAATTTGCATAATTTCTAGAAAATGTCTGTAAATGAAGAAATAAGCCTTAAAAAATGGTGTCATAATACGTGGTGGTTTCCCAATTCATTACATAGGTCTTCATAAAGTTTTTTCAGAAAAAAATTTTGGGTGCTCCGAGACGCTAGATCTATGGGCTAATACACACGAAAAATCGAGATATTTGCGTAATTCCTAAAAAAAGGCATGTAAATACGGAAATAAGCATTAAAATAGTGTGAGTATATTTGGTGGTTCCCCAACTCATTACGGAGGTCCTCATACAGTATTTTCAGAAAAATATTTTGGGTGCTCCGAGGAGCCAGATCATTGAGCTAATACACACAAAAAATTGGGGAATTTGCGTAATTCATAAAAAAAGCCAGTAACTGAGAAAATAGGCATTAAAAAATAGTGTGAGTATACGTAATGGTTCCCCAACTCATTACATAGGTCCTCATAAAGTTATTTTAGAAAAATATTTTGGGTGCTCCGAGACGCCAGATTCATGGGCTAATACACACGCAAAATCAAAGAATATGCGTTATTCCTAAAAAAAAAGGGCCTGTAAATGCGGAAATAAGCGTTAAAAGAATGGTGTGAGTATACGTGGTGGTTCCCGAAATCATTACAGAGGTTCTCATAAAAAAAATCAGAATTTTTTTTTGGGTGCTCCGAGGCGTCATATCAATTGGCTAGTACACAAAAAATTGAGGAATTTAGGTAATTCTAAAAAAAGAGCTTGTAAATGCGGATATAGGAGTTAAAAATGATATGAGTATATGTGGTGGTTGCCTAACTCATTACAGAGGTCCTCATAAAGTTTTTTCAGAAAAAAATTTGGGTGCTCCGAGGCGCCAGATCACTGGGTTAATATACAGAAGTAATTGAGAAATTTGCGTAATTCTTAAAAAAGGACCTGTAAATGCGGAAATAGGCGTTAAGGAAATGGTGTGGGTATATGTGGTGGTTCTCCAACTCATTACGGAGGTCCTCATAATGATTTTTGAGAAAAAAAATTGGGTGCTCCAAGGCGCCAGATCCGTGGGTTTATACACACAAAAAATAGAGAAATTTGCGTAATTCCTAAAAAAAAGGTCTGTAAATGGTGAAATAAGCATTAAAAATGGTAAGAGTATACATGGTTGTTCCCCAAATCATTACGGAGGACCTCATAAAGTTTTTTCAGAATTTTTTTTGGGTGCTCTTAGACGCCATATCCATTGGCTAATACACTCGAGTTGAGGATTTTATGTAATTTCTAAAAAGGGCATGTAAAATAGGAGATGCATTCATAAATGGTGTGAGTATACGTGGTGGTTCCCCAACTTATTACGGAGGTCCTCATAATATTTTTTCAGAAAAAAATTTAGGGTGCCTCGAGGCGCCAGATCCATGTGCTAATACATATTAAAAATCAAGGAATTTGCGTAATTCTTAAAAAGGTGTAAATGCAGAAATAGGCGTTCAAAAAATAGTGTGAGTACATGTGGTGGTTCCCCAACTCATTAAGGAGGTCTTCATAAAGTTTTTTAGAATTTTTTTTAGATTCTCCAATGCGCCAGATCCATGGGCTAATACATACAAAAAAATCGAGGAATTTGCATAATTCCTAAAAAGGGCCTGTAAATGCGAAAATATGCGTTTAAAAAATTGTGTGAATATATGTGGTGGTTTTCCAGCTCATTACGAAGGTCCTCATAAAGGTTTTTCATAAAAAAAATATTGGGTGCTCCGAGGCACCAGATCCATGAGCTAATACACACAAAAAATCAAGGAATTTGTGTAATTCCTAAAAAAGGGCTTGCTAATGCGGAAATAAGTGTAAAAAAATGGTGTGAGTAAACGTGGTGGTTCCCCAACTCATTACAGATATCCTCAGAAATTTTTTTTAGGTGCTCCGAGGCGCCAGATTCATGGGCTAATACACACGAAAATTTAAAAATTTGCATAATTCCTAAAAAAGGTCTGTAAATGCGGAAACAAGAATTTAAAAAGGTGTGAGTGTACGTGGTGGTTCCCCAATTCATTACATAGGTCCTTATAAAGTTTTTTTCAAAAAACAAACTTGGGTGCTTCGAGGCGCCACTAATACACACGAAAAATCGATGAATTTGGGTAATTCCCAAAAAAGGATCTGCAAATGTCGAAATAGACATTAAAAAAATGGTGTGAGTTATGTGGTGGTTCCCCAACTCATTTGGAGGTCCTCATAAAGTTTTTCCAGAATTTTTTTTGAGTGCTCCGAGGCGTCAGATCTATGGGCTAATACACACAAAAAATTGAGGACTTTGGGTAATTACTAAAAATGGGCATGTAAATACAGAAATAGGCGTTTAAAAATGTTGTGAGTATACGTGGTGGTTCCCCAACTCATTACGGAGGTCCTCATAAAGTTTTTTATAAAAAAAAATTGGGTGCTCTGAGGCGCAA
>JAJONR010014901.1:0-13628 GCA_029582245.1 Solanum etuberosum
CCCCCCCCCCCCCCCCCCCGTCTGCAGATTTCCTCTTTTCTAACCATTATATAAAAGGCTGCTCTGATTCATGGCATTCTCGGGTATGTCAGGCATACCATGAAGCCATGAAATAACAGGGTTGTGCCACTCATCTGGTAATCTCTAAGGTATACCTTACATCTACTTAGTGGTGAATTTGTCAGGAAAAAAGGCACAAGTGTTTCCAATTTATCAAAAAAACACAAGGGGAAAAAAGAGTACCAATCATTCCACAGTGAGTATTACAAGTGTATGCACATAACCATAACGCACTGTAACTCAGTATGCGCACATACAAACTTATCATGACTGGATAACACCATTATTTTATTAGGGCTATGTGAGCATGGCTGAATACATCCAAAATTTATACATTTTCTTCTAGTCCTAACATAATCAAAGATTATATAAAATATAGTCTAGACTTGGACCTCTGTTGATTTCACCAATTTCTGTTTTTACCACTTCTCAGTGACCAGCTTCAGTGAAAATCCTAAGAATGGACAAATCATTTTCACAATTACTTTCTTCAGTAAAACTTCCAAAGTTGAGACTTTATTGAGAAAATGACGATAAGAAAACAAGTTTAAATCCCACAACTTTTCCAAAACTATTGAAACGCCTCTCAAATGTGGGTTTTATGGTGGTAATTGATGCTCCGACTCATGACTTGTATAACAAATAAATAGAGGCAGGGGAATGAAAATATTATCTTTTACTTGTTATCAGATGCAAGGAACCCTAAAATTTGAAATGTTTTTATTTTCTCCTGGTATGCTGTTCCAAATTAGAAATAGTTAAAGTCCTCCACCAACAGTTCAGAATTTTACTTTTCCTTTTCCCTTCCAATTATCTCAGAAGACTCCTCCCACTACAAGACGTTGAGATTAATACCTTGACTGTTGAAAGATTTGCCGAAATTTGATTCAGAGCCTGATTGTTTTCTTCCAGTAGATGCCTTGTTCCAAGTAATGCTGTAAGCAACACAAACCAGGTTAAGTTCATGAATAGAAGCCAATTGACACAGTGAGATGGACAAGAGGAAGAATATCACACAGAAGAAAGGGAAACGACAAAGTGGCAAGAAGAAAAGATCTAAAGGCATCTCAGCAAGAAATTTTACCACTACACTTAGTGACATCATTGACATGTCCAAGAGCATTACTCTGTAGAGTGAGTCTTGTACAAGCAAATGAGCTCACTATCTGTGGTTTGCTTAAGCAGCTAAATTATAACTGGATTCTAAAAACACTTGTCAAAATTGTGAATAATTAGATGTGTATTATGAAGTTACTATCACTATATAATGGTATTTTCTGTACCATGTGAACCATAACGTAAAAATAGTACTTTTTTTTCACACAATGATACCATTCATAAAGTATTGAGTCAACACGCATGGAAATCATTTACCCCACATAAAAATCAGAAAACGCCATTTACTCAAATACAGAAAATAGTTTTTTCAAACTGCATCCTATTAGAAATATGTTGCCGACAAAAGATTAAGTGGAGAAGGCATAGATTCCTGCTGTTATACAGATGACACTAACCTGCAGAAGGCGTCACATCACCCTGGTCACGATATTTTGAGGAAAGCGAATTCGGAATGAAGCTCAGTGGTAAAGCTGAGGATGAACCAGCTTTCACCGGTACTTCTGCTGATTTTTCCTGAAGAAAAAAGAACTTTGTAATGCTGCATGTGTGGTAACATACACATAGACAAATGTACATGAGCACAGCAATGTGTGACAAGTATCTTGAAAAATTAGAAAGGACAGTAAGCCAAGAACTTCCAAAACAACTCCAAAGAACTGTTTTCAATGCATACTGAAGCATAACAGTATAGAATTCACCAGTAGGGGATGTAAAACTAACTACTGACTGCTCCACATGGGAAAGACAAACAATTCTATTGGTCTCTTATTCATAAGAAAGAAAATGTAATGCCTTACTGAAGAGAAGGAAAAAATAAAAAATCCACTCAATGAATACTTGCCCAGACACAAACTAACACCAGCCTTGCTATACTCTGGAAGTCCCAAGGAGAATGGCAAGAGAAAAAGAAGTTACCTTGATCTCATTAATTTTGTCCAAAAACAAGAAAAAATACAAAAAGAGAAAAAAAGAGTTTCTCTGATGAAGTTACAATTGTATGATTATAATATAACACAAAATATGCAGTTCTCCACTTTATTAACGTTCCTAAGGTTGATCCACAGGTGTACACTAACAGGGAGGAGCTTTGCTTTCACTATTCAGCAGGTGATGTAATAGGTCTTATTACAAGCCATTGGCTTTCAGACATGTTCCTATCTCGCTCTTATTAACAATTCATACACCGATCGAAAAAGAGATGTTTTAAAAGCTTAATAACACACCATGATTGTAGTACCAAGTAGGTAGATTGATGCAACTTTAGACATAAAGTAACTCCAGGGAAAAATATATGTATATCAACATTTAAGCAAGACATCAAATCCATGGAATTTTTTCACATTAGATGACGCATTAAGCTATAAGGTCAAGGCTTTGGAAAGGCCACAAGCAGAAAGGGAAAGACTTGGCCCTGAGAATTCTTGAGATCATCCAAAAGTCAAATGCTGGAATTTCAAGTCTATTTGGCTTTTTGTACAAGAAGTGACTGCAAAGGTGGAATACCCAAAGTTCATCGGATTAAACATGCAAGAATTATACAACTCCATTAAAAAAAATTGATAGGATTATATAACTCCAAAATTTCCTAGCACTACAATCGCATATTCAAAAACAAAAAACACAAAATGTTTAAGACAATCAGATAGTTCAATTTCAAATATTAATCATGTCATGTAAAACTCTATAGAGAAAGTAATAAGAATAAACAGCTTTACTTAGACAAGGACCAAGAACTAAGTACGCCCCAAGTCCTAACTAGCATGATAAGAACTATCAAACCCTCCAAACAACAATCCCAGATTCGATGAATCAAGTAAAGCCTAAGTAACTAACTTTAAATAGTAAAAGTAACTAACTTTAAATGGTAAAGTGTTTCTTTCTGCCCTAAGAAAAGCTAGTCAAAGTCAACTTCTCAATACTAACCAAACAAATTAAAAGGTAACTTCATAATACCATACAAAATGAAGGGATAGGAAGAAAAGATCAAAAGAGATGGCACACCTTCTTGTCTTTCACTTTTTTCCCCAAATTATAGTCTTCCTGTTTCCTGCGCTTTCTCTGACAAAACAATCACTCAATAGGTAAGCAACTATTTTTCAGGAAGCATCAGCCATCAACCAATTATATTTGGACAAATGAATAATAATAATAATAACAACAACAACAATAACAAAAGATACTGCTAAACAGGTTCAGGAGCTCACCGTCATCCACCTACATCTTAATGCAACATCACGTACAGTTTTGTCACGGAGTGAGGCTGCAATCTTAATGTACTTCATTATACTAGGTTCATTGGCAAATCTATCATCAAAACAGTGTGACTGTCATACATATGCACAAGAGGTGAAAAGATGAAATGAAACAGCACCACAGATCAAAACAATTCTAATTCAAAGGAAGTCTTGATCAATAAAAACCTCTGATGAGCTTGACCAAAATGCTACATCAAGGGACAGTGCAAGGTGTATCAAGCTCATGAAAAAAGCATTTTCAAATTCACTTTCTTAATAATTTTTCACAACTCCTTTTCAGTTATTAATCAACCTAATTTGTATATATGTATATATATATATATATGAAACTTCCACTCTGTTTCCCAGAACAAACGTCAGCAGTGAAAAACTCCCTGTTGGCCCATCACATCAATTTACATCTACTTAAGTCCTTATTAAATCAAACATTACATAGATAAGAACCAACTAATTTTATACCGATCTAGATTGGCAAATTCCAATTAGTTAACAATCAAGTTGCAAACTAGACAGCAGATTCTGCTTCTTTCACAAAAAGTGAACCTATTGCTGCTCTTTACTGGGTTCATAACAATTTAACTATTTCCATTTGGCCCTCATCAATACTGAGTATAGATAGGGAAAGTGATCAATAGAAGATGAGAAAGAAAGGGAGAGAGAGAAATGCAATAGCTTTGACAGAAATTGGACTTGACAGATAGAAGAAAGAAATGCTCAAATAAGGAGGTGTTGCAGAAACAAGTGAAAGAAGGGATCCTCATATACGAGGAAATGAAAAAGTTTTTTTGACAATTAAGAGGAACGGGATAGAGGCATTTGCATGAAAGTAGAGGCATTGGTGTTCTCTTTATATGGTTAAACCTGGAAAACTTCAAAGTCAAGTGTACAGACTTGGCACACTTTAAAAAGCTACCTCAGAAAGAAGCTACCTCACTTTTGCCACACATTGTAAAGTGAAGGAGTAAAGCAAGAGAAAGGTTGCATGCAACTGAGAATATGGTAGTAGACACTAACATGCACAAACCAAATAGCATTCACGGACAAACTACTAAGGGAGGGAGCATCGAATTGAGAAGTTGATATAAATATTCCGTGGAAGGAAAGGACAAGTAAGAAAAGTAGCAATATAGATGCATTTAAGGGACTAAAACCTCGATAATAAGAATCCAAGTGGTGGACTCAAGAGATGCAAAAAAGCATTTTTCTAACAAGGTAAATAACTTTATTTTAATTTTTTATTTATTTATTTATTTATTTATTCATAACCGTACTGTCTGGATCAGTTTGCGTGCACCTCAACTAATTCCATGAGGTATCGCTTCCTGCCACCAACACACGTATCGGGTTGAGAAGAAATCACCTAGTGTCTTCGCCTCCGTTGAGATTTGAACCTGAGACTTCATTGTTCTCAACCTACTTCATTGACCACTAGGCCATACCCGTGGGTGCTAAAGTTATTAATGTGGGTAAACTCTCCTACACCTAAAAGTAAGGAAACTACACAATAACATAGGTCTTTACAAATGTCACTTAATCTTCCATACTGAACTTCACAGGTGCACCAACAACTAAGAATAAGAGGTTATTCCTCAAATGTCCAAAATCATTTTCTAACCCCTCAAAGCTCTCCTATTTCCTTAAAAGCAAAAGGTGCAAAGAGTTTTCGAAGCAAAAAGAGAGTAGAATAAGAAGTTATCACCATCAGAAAATGAAAAAACTTATGAAAAATATAATAGAACTAAAGGAGAAACAAAGAAAGCAATTAGCAATTCACGAGGCAACTATAAGAGTCCCACATCGGTGTAGGATGGAGTTGTTTGCCTCCTTGTACAGTTATGGGCAATCATCACCTCATGATCAACTTTTAGGTTGAGCTAGACCCAAGGTCTATTTCTTAATGTAGTATTTGCACCAGACTCATCTCAATTCTTGGTTCACCAAATGTTTGGCCTCCATGTTATATTGTCCACGCTCCAGATGTCTGGTCCTGGGTGTGTATAGGTCTGTTAGCGTCTAACATTTGTGTGGGATGGTGTTGTTTGCCATCTTATATGGTCTTAGGTAATCCTCTCTTCGTGTACTAGTATTTTAGTTTAGTTAGGTCCAAGGTCCATTTCTTAACAATAACTTGAACAATTTGTTACCAAAAGTTAGAGATACAGGAAGGGGATGAAGAAACTGAGGAGCAAGTCAACCTAAAAATAAGAGCTGTGAAATGGATGGAAAGGAACCAGAGATGTTTTAAAAGCAAGAGCTGCTCTATTGCAGAATCTGAAGCTGAATTGTCTGGTCCTTTGATTTTTTGGTGTAAACATCAATATACTCAAGATGTAGAGGATATTCCTAGTATTTTAGATTACTTACGACTTATATAGGAGTTTTTCTTTCTTCTTCAACTTTTGGATGTAAGTATTATTAGAATACTCCCTGTGTATTCTTTGTTTATATTACAAGTTACCTTTATCAAAAAAAAAAAAACTAGAACACCGAGGAAGTCATTATAGAGTAAATGTTTTATTTTAAAATAAGCAAAAGTAAGACATAATGTACAAACTACAGGTTTAGTCCCATAAAAAGAATGAATATGGAGTAAATTTATATAGAACTGTGATGCCCAGATGGCAAAGAAAAGATGCAGATATTTATGGCCTGTCATCAAGAGAATGGAATAACAGATGGAGACTAACTAGCTGAAATTAAGACCTAGTTGATATTTTTACACTTAAAGAGTTCAGCGTTTGACATGATGTTTTAATCTAGTTAGAAATGTGTAAGTTACCACAGGGATATGAAAAACTAATGGTGTTAAACAAAAATGGAACGGATGGATTACCAAATATATATAAAGATGAAAATATTTGCAGTAAAATGTGGATACTCAACAAATATGAATAGAAAAATATACACCTCAGCATAAGAACACATGCAGAGACCTGGAAGAAACTACCTACTTGATAAGTCCTTCGTCCAGTTTGTACTGTTCCTCAACTGTCCACTCTACCGCCAGCCCAGTGTCATGCTTGAGCCCCGGGACTGAATCAATAAGAAAAGAACTCGAACAACTTCCAGACTGGCTCATTCCTGGATTACTGCTACTCCGTACACCACTGGTAATCACACTTGGATTCCCAGAATACAACATCCCTCTTCCTCCACCATTATTATTTACATTGAAATTCATTCCGAGGCTACTGTAGTAATTACCCATCAACATCATCTCGGATGATGAGCTCCCTATTGCCCCCGATTGAAACGATAAAGATTGATGATGAAACCCTGTGTTAGATTCTGCAGCCATTTCCATACATATACCTGTTATTACCTAACTCCCTATGTCCACCCAAAATCTACTGTTGCATACAACAACATGCTAACATAACAAATGATTCGATCATAGCTCCAAAACCCCAAATAAACAAAACCCTAATTCATCAAAGCTAAAACCACTTCTCCAATAAAATTCCACAGTATAATCCAAATAAGCAAAAGCCGGTTAATCAATCCGTCCCGAGCTTCGATTCTTCATAAAACTCCCTTAAAATCCCACTACTCAATAGAACGAAGACCAATCGATCATTGAAAAAAGTTACCTTACTCATTCAAGAGTCGAACAAACAAATCATTTCCACCATGAACTCTTCGACCCAGTTGAAAATATCCCTCAAAACAAAAAACCCACCTGTAAAACCTGCATATAATTCACCCCATCAACACATACTTGATGAAAAAAATGAACAAAAAACCCTAACCTTAACAACAGAATCAAGAAAAACAGTGATTGTTTCAGTGGATGTACAATGAGAAAGAGATTATAGAATTGACAAAAAGTAAAAAAAAACAAGAATATACCTTTTCTTAGTGCAGAATTTTTATCTTTATTTTTTCAACCATAAATATTAGTAAAAAAATAGTTGGTGGGGTGTCGACTGTACACCTTTTTTTCTAAGCTCAAATTGGGTTTTCTCTGTTCTACTGTTTGTATGTATATGTGTATCTATAGGTCTGTCTCTCCTCCAATGGAGAATAAGAAGAAGAAGAAGGGGTTAAGGAAGGGACGTGCAAAAGATAAATAGATCTTGAAAATGTTAACATCACAAAAGTGCGAATCCCAATAAGCAGTTGATGCAATTATTATTGTGACAGTTCACTCTACCAATTCCTCTTTCTAATTTTATTTTTGTTTTTCTGTTTTGTTGTTGGAAGGCCTAACATTGTAGAGTGACATGAACCTATTTTTTTATTTTTTTATTTTATACTCATAAATTATAATGGAGAAGGATTAAAAATATTTTGAATAAAAATGATTTATAAATATTTATGTTGTTATTAATTTGGTTTTAAAACACCTTATTATTAATAAATAATATGGTCTAACAATGATTTCGTCGTTAATAGTAAGTCCGAAAATATTTCGATCGTTAACAGTTGGTCGGCATTAATAGTTTGATTCAACAATGTCATTATTATTACTTTTGTGTCAAATGTACCTTTTTCTAAGAGGGTGTTTGGTAGGGCATATAAAAGTAATGTTAAATATGGTGTATTAGTAATGTTTGTATTAGACCATCTCCAATCCACCTCTATTTTACTCTTCATTTTCTATATATTTGGAGAGTAAAATAGAGAATGGGCTCTCCAACCATTCTCTAAATGATTCTCTATTCTCCATTTATAGAGAGGTGAATAGTAGTTTCACCTCTCTATTTCACTTTTTTATTATTTTATTATTATTTCTATTATTTTGTAATTAACATATTATTTTTCATATAAGACCATTAATTATATCTCTAATATTAGTACTTCATTTTAAATGTAATATAACATTTTAAAAAATATATTATTTAATATATATTACTTTCATCCTGAATTAATAATGTTTCAATTTTTTTAATTTTCATCACTTTAATATAGTTTGATATCATTATTAATTTTCACTATGAAGAATGCACAAAATTAAAATGATAAGATGAAAAATTTAATTTAAAAATACAATGCATAACATAATAATTTAAATACAAGATAACAATACATAACATAATAATTTTATCACAATAATAATTTAGTAATTCGGTAGGTCGTTTTCATATTTAACAATATTCGAAAAAAATTAGTGTATGATC
The DNA here is from genome assembly GCA_029582245.1 of Solanum etuberosum. NCBI lineage: Eukaryota > Viridiplantae > Streptophyta > Magnoliopsida > Solanales > Solanaceae > Solanum > Solanum etuberosum. The sequence goes on from JAJONR010014901.1 coordinate 8,555, forward strand.
CACATAATTAGTGTAGTTGTGATTGCGGTTGTGCTTGTTGATTTCTTTTTTCAATTATTCGTAGTTGTTCTAGTTGCATGAAAATCTCAGATTTGAACAATCTTTAGCTAGACATAAAATAATTAAGGATAAAAATATTCATTTTGAATGCCGTAATGCATTAATAGAGCATTTATGGGAGCAATGTAATAATCTTGAAAGTAGAGTATTTATGTAATTATATTTCATTAATAATTTCACTTTTATTTGAACTGTTCTTTAATTTGTATATTATATAATATTAGCTTGCAATTTATGTTATTTAGAAATTTAGGAAAAAATAATAATTTTATATTAAGTAAAGAATTTGAAAAAATAAATTTTTATATTACATGAAAATTATATAGAGTGATTATTTGAAAAAAGAAAAGAAATAAAGGATGTATATTATGAAATAAGAAAATAAAAATGAAATAGAAATAATAATATAATACTGAGGAGAGAGAAAAATATTCCTTTTTAGGGAGTAAAAATAAGGAATTGGGTTGGAGTTGGTTGTCTGAAAAAATAGAGAACTCTATATTTGGAGAGCAAAATAGAGATTAGGGTTGGAGATGCCCTTAGTAATGCTTACATTATTTCTTGGATAAACTACATTATTAGACATATATCACTACCATATATATGAAAGTTATCTTTACTAAACAATTACATATATTACCACTTTTAATATTTTATATCATATATTATTGAAGATACCATCAGATATACATATCCCTTAAAATTAGTTATTTGCATAGTTAAACCATTCTCAATTCAAGCTTTTATGTTAATCAATTCTCTCTCTCTCTCATCAACCTTTATCTCCACCACTGTTTTCTCTCTTTCTTTCTTATCTTCACCACGAATTCCACCATTAAATCTTTAAAATTGGAATTAAAAAAACAACATAACAATTTGAGGTTTATCTCTATTTAATCATTTTCAAAGTCATGTATCCATGATAGATTTCAATTTGTTTTGTCTTCTAGTTTTTAAAAGTTAAGGTAAAACTCCATTGATGTAACATTTTCTTAGTATTCTTTTATGGCTAGTGATTCTTCAAATGAGAAGAATGTTTATTTATAGTCTTACCATTACAATTCTCGATATTTCAGTCGCTTAAATTTGAAAATACAAAAATGCAACAACTTTGACGAACAAAAGAGAAAGATGGTATTAATTTGTTGCAAATGGAAAGATGGTTTATGCAGTAATTGTGATAAACCTTAACGAGGAAGAGGATGAGTAAGGGGCTTTTTGGAAAATTATTGATGTATCTAGCACATTATTGATGTATCTGACACATTATTGAGTTAAGTTGTTTATATGTATCTATTTTTTATCAGTGTATCTAATTAAGTGTATATGTATCTGAATAGATATACACATGTATTGGAGATTTACACATTATTGGAGATTTACGTATGTATCTGGCACATTATTGATGTATCTGATACATCATCGAGTTAAGATTATATGTATCTATTTTTTATAAATGTATTTGATTAAGTGTATATGTATCTAACAAAATATACGCATGTATCTGAATAATAGTTCGAGAATCTAAGTTGAGAAGTCTAAACTTTACTAAATCGCCAAAAGAGAAGGATTTTGATTGTTTTGATGTTTTTTAGGAGTTGTGATATGTCATACCATTTAAAGTTGTTGCAAACGTGATTTTCTCCTTAATTAATGGCTTTCAGTCATATCTACACTCCTTAATTAATGACTTTCAATTGTATCCCTTAATTAGACACACTAATTGATACAAGATACATGTATCTGAAAGAGACAGATACATGTATCTGAGATCCAAAAAAATGATAAAGAATGTAATATTGCAAACTAGTGTGAATCTAAGTAATATTAGATCCTAAAGTAGTGGAATTTGTATAAGTTACCCTTATTTCTTATACATTATTTGGTTTAATATATTAAAAATAACATGTATTGCATAAAAAAAATTATTTATAAAGATATCCTCCACAGTTATATATTGCATCAATGTATACGAGTGTTTTCATTTCTTGTATCAATGTTTTCAACTGTATTTAGTTTTTATTATACATTTGTATCATTGTGTTTGAGTATTTTTACTTCTTATATTAATATATATTCATATGTATTTATTTCTTTTTATACATGATATCAATGTATTTGAGTGAATATATTGTGTACTCATCACGAAAGTTTATATATTTATATATATGTATTTGGAGAAGCTATTGATACTCAGGGACGGGGCTAGCTTGGGATTAGGAGGTTCATTTGAACCTCCTCTGACAAAAAATTATAATATTTGTTCATGATTAAATTATTTTTCATGTATAAAAAGTAGATGTTGAACTTCTTTCGACTAACTTATGTGTTTATTTCTTCAGATTTTGAATCCTCTTAGTAAAAAATTTGACTCTGTCACTATTAACAATATATTCAACTATTAATTTTTCTTTCATTTATAAAGTGAGTTTGAGTAATATTCAATTATATCTTGTTATTATATCAATCTATTCAAGTGTACTATTTCTTGTTATACATCTGTGGTAATATATTTAAGTGTATTTATTTGTTGTTATATATTGTATCAATGTATTAAATATTTTTGCTTCTTATGTCGTGGTCTTCAACAATATTTGTTTCTTGTTATATATTATATCAGTGTATTTGAGGGGTTTTCGTTTCTTGTATCAATATATTCAAGTGTATCTAATTTCTTGTTATACGGTGTATGAATGTATTTGAATGTTTATATAGTGTATTCATCATCAATATTTATATAATATTCATACATATGCATTGAAGAATCTATTGGTACACTGTGTTCCATATCTATGAATGTTTGATTAGAACAGTTATACATGTCATTATTGTATACTTTTTTATAAAAGACCAAAAATCATATTTACATTGATCAGCAATAACAAAAAAATAAATATATATTGATCAAATTGTATATACATATTTTTTTATGTATCAATGAAATTGACGAATACATATAACAAAGACAGTTACGAATAATTGAAGAAGATTTATGTATCATTGAAATCGGCAAATTGAAGTTTCATTGAAATCTAAACCACTTGTATCACTGTGGGTGAAAAAGAAATGGGCAATTTTGATCAATTTTAGAGTTTGTATTTAAGAATTCACATGTAAGGTTAGAATCTTCAGGCTTGTATTTCGAAATGCATCTCGGATATTGTACTAATAACAATAACATGTCTAGTATAGTCCTACACTGTAAGGTCTGATGCCAAGCTATAACTGTAACTATGAATTCTAATTAATAAAAGTGTAGCTAAGCAGACTTGCTTTTGACCTAATGTTAGTTATTTGTGAAATTTTCTCTTAAATTTGCTTTTTTGGATTGAGAGTACATGATATTCTTTATCTTAAGTTCTATTATTCTAAAATTCTATAACCAAGTTCATTTTTTATTTTTTTTATTCTCTAGGTGTATGTTAACCCTAATATAAGTTGCATTGGAGGTTTGGAGACAAACTTTAGCGTTTAAAGGTTTCAGGTTGAGCAGGATCAATACAAAATATTTGGAGCACAAGTTAAGTGATGTGGTGCATGAGGCTAGCGTGGAAGTAAGGCTTGATATACAAGTCAATCAAAAGAGAGATAGTTTCAAGTATCTTGGATCTATTATCTACAAAAATGAAGAGATTGACAAGGATGTCACCCACCGTACAGGTGCAAGGTGGATGAAATGGAGGCTCACATCAAGAGATTTGTTTGATAAGAAGGTGTCATCAAAATTTAAGGGTCAATTATACAAAGTGGTGGTTAGATCAGTTTCATTACATGGGGCGAGTGTTGGCCGTCCAAGAAATTTCATATGAGGAGATGAGGATGCTACAATGGATGTGTAGATATCACTACAAGAAAAGTGTGAATTACATGGGTATTTTCCTGGGGATTAGTATGAAATTTGCAGGAAAATAAGTTTTCTGCAGATTTTCATACTAATCTCCAGGAAAATCCCCATATAATTCACACTTTTTTTGTAGTGTATACTATAAGAAATAAAATTAAAACCGAGGATAAGGTGGGAGTAACTTCGATAGAAGACAAGATGTGGGAAGCGAAAGTTGATATGGTTCATCCATGTCATAAAGAGAGATATGGATGCCTCAGTGCAAAGGTGTGAGATGTTGGCTATGTGTGGATTCATGAGAGGTAGAGGTAGACCAAAAAGTGTTGGGGAGAGCTAATTATACATGATATGACACCGTTGCAGCTCACCAATGACATGACTTTAGATAGAAAGATGTGGAGAATGCAGATTAGAATAGAAGGGTAGTAGGTAGGAAGGTGTCCATACTAGTAGGTAGGAGTGTATTGACTTGTAGTTCATTCTAGTAGTCATAGTATTACTCTTATTTCTTGTTCTTCGATTTTGTTATTATATGTTGTTTTATGTAGTTTGATTACAGTATTATTTTGTTGTAGTATTATTCTGCTATTATATGTTGTTTTCGTAATCTGCATTATTATTATTTTAGACTATTTTAATCTTGAGTTGAAGGTTTATCGAAAACAATCATTCTACTTCTGAGATAGAGGTCAAATCTGTGTACACTCTACCTTTCCCAAACCTCACTTTGTAAGCCTACCGAGTGTGTTGTTGTTTATTTTGTAGGTATATGTTATATTTTAATTATATATTAGAATGTCAATATGTCAACTAAAAATATGAATTGGATTATCAAAAACTCATAATGAATAAAAGAAAAGAATTGACACTACAATCCCAAAATAAAAGCTCTTGACAAACTTTAGCAAACAACAAAAAATCTATTTATTAATAAAAAAATAATAATTAGATTAGTGGATGATGGAAATTTGAAAAGACATTATCTTAATCTCGTATCCTAAATCATATCTGTCAGTATTATGATATTATTGATGTTGTAGACTTATTTTTTGAATTAAAATAATCGAGAAATATAATAAAGCTAGAAGACAGTAATCTAATTAATATATTCAATCATATCTAAGAGTCTAGTAATATATATATATATATATATATATATATATATATATA
>JAJONR010014902.1:0-10550 GCA_029582245.1 Solanum etuberosum
CCCCCCCCCCCCCCCCCCCCCCCCCCCCCCCCCCCCCCCCCCCCCCCCCCCCCCCCCCCCCCCCCCCCCCAAAAAACCTTTATATAGGACTTTGGGTTAAGTGTAAAACGACACGGTATTGAATTAAAAGGATTTGGAAAAGACCCAAAGACCCTGACTAAAAATGCTGACAAACCTACCTCACGATGGCCTTCGTGGCCCATCAACAGTTCTACGGCCCATGAACCGGGTCATGAAGAGGCCCTTGTCTAAGGGTCTTTATTATGCCAATACCATGGCAGCCTTGACGGCTTGTCAAAGGTACCACGGTCCGTTATGGCCGTCGTGGTCCTTGACCAGTGTCAAGGGAGGAACCCCTTCTTAGTGGTCAATTGACAACCCCTACCACGGCCCGTCAACCTCACCACGGGCCGTGTAGGCCTCCGTGAGAGGGACGCTAACCCTAGAAGCTCTGGCAAGCTTTTACGAGCCCCATAACGGGTCGTGGTCCCCTTCCTGGCCTATCAAGGGCTTTGTGGAGGGTCTCATGGCCCAACTTTGGGTTGATGACTTGCCTGACTTTCCCTTTTTCTAGCCTTCTCTATTCCGAGGTGTTACAATATCTCCCTCTTGGGAACATTCGTCCTCGAATGATATCTAAAACATCATAAGGAAGATAGGAACTCAAACCTAACAGCCCAACACGCATGAAATCACATAAATACACGTATCCGGGGAGAAAACACAAGCTAATACATGTTCAAAAAATCCAATCATGAAGTCTATATGCAGCTCATACTCAAATGCACATAAACATGAGGAAATCAATGAAATAACTCATTTTTCTAAAAAAAATAAGTTTATTTCATGAACATGCATAATGCAGGAAATCATTGAAATACCTAAGACATATGACACCAAAGGAGTAAACCATGAGGAACTAAATACCTCCAGCTAGAGTAGTGGCGGAGGGAAAGGGATGAGGATAACGGAATATCATATCGGCCTCAGTCTCCCAAGTAGCACCTTCAACTAACTTATTCCTCCAATGAACTTTCACCAAAGCAATTTCCTTATTTCTCAATTTTTAAACTTCACGGTCTAAGATCTCAACCAAAACTTCTTCATAAGAAAGACTATACTTTATGCCAAGACTCTCCAATGGCAGTATATATTCTGGTTCACCAACGCATTTCTTCAACAAGGAGACATGAAAAACTGGATGCATCGATTCCAAGTCATTAGGCAATTCTATCTCATAAGCAACCTTACCAACACGCCTTAAAATCTGATATGTGCCCACATAACGGGGGCTAAGCTTCTCCTTCTTTCCAAATCTCATTACACCCTTCATGGGAGAAATTTTCAAGGACCCAATCATTCACATCATACTCGAGATCTCTCCTTCTGTCATCGGCATAGGAATTTTGTCGGCTTTGAGCCATTTTCAACCTTTCTCTAATAAGCCCAACTTTCTCCATAGCCTCATGTACCAACTCGGGACCTATCAAAGCAACTTCGCTCACTTCAAACCAGCCTATGGCAGATCTACACCTCTTACCATATAGAGCCTCAAATGGAGCCATACCAATACTGGAGTGATAGCTATTGTTAAATGCAAATTCAATCAAAGGCAAATGATCAGCCTAATTACCCTTGAAGTCAATTACACATGCTCTCATCATATCTTCAAAAGTTTGGATAGTACGCTCCACTCCTCCATGGTTTGCGGATGAAAGGATGTACTAAGCTTAACACGATTACCAAGACCTTTTTGAAAAGATTTCCAAAATTATGAAGTGTATTGGGTACCATGATCAGAGATAATGGGCAAGGGCACTCCATGTAACCTAACCATTTCCCTCAAATACAACTTAGCATAATCCGCCACCGAATAAGAAAATTTGACGGGAATGAAATGAGCTGATTTCATCATTCGATCTACTATTACGCAAATCGAGTCATGTTATCGCCGGGTGCAAGGTAACCTAACAATCAAGTCCATATTCAAGTCTTCCCACTTCCAAGTAGGAATACTGATATCTTGGGACAAACCTCCCGGTTTATGATGCTTAACTTTTACTTGTCTACAATTAGGATTCTTAACCACATATTTTGCAATATCCTTCTTCATCCCATTCCACCAATAGACCTCGCGCAAGTCATAGTACATCTTTGTTGCTCCCGAGTGAATGGAATATCGAGAACTATGGGCTTATGATAAAATCATATCTCTCAAGTCATCTACATTAGGAACACATAAATGACCTTGATAACAAGTCACACCATCTCCCCCTTGGGAGAAAGCCTCTACAGACTTTTTAAGCACTACATCCTTTAATTTAACCAAAGTTGGATCAAGACCATGCTTGGCTTTCTTATCAGCCACAAAATATGATTCTGAACCATCTTGAACCATAACACCACCCTTGGTGGAGTCTACCAATCGAACACCCATACGGTCCAATCTATGAACATCTCAGACAAACTCCTTCTTACTATCCTCTATATGAGAAACACTACCCACCGATAATCGATTAAAAGCATCCGCCACCACATTTTCTTAACCGGGGTGATAGAGAACACTCATATCATAATCCTTTAGTAATTCAAGCCACCTTATTTGGTGAAGATTTAGATCTTTTTGATTAAACACATATTGCAATCTCTTGTGGTCAGTAAAGACATCGACATGAACACCATACAAGTAATGCCTCCAAATTTTCAAAGCAAACACAACCCCCGCTAGTTCTAAATCATGGGTAGGATAGTTCTTTTCGTGCACCTTAAGGTGCCTTGAGGCATAGGCAATGACTTTCCCATTTTGCATTACTACACAACCCAACCCAATCCTTGAAGCATCACAATAAAAATTAAACCCATCGGTCCCTTCCTGTAAAGTCAACACCGGAGCGGAAGTAAGTCTATCTTTCAATTCTTGAGAACTCTTTGTACAAGATTTTGACCTTAAGAACTTGGCTTTCTTTTGGGTCAATGCTATCAATGGAGAGGCAATCGGTGAAAATCCTTCCACAAACCTTCTATAGTAACCAACTCAACCCAAGAAATTTCTAATGTCCGAAGGGGATATAGGTCTAGGCCAACTTTTTACCGCATCCGTCTTCTTAGAATCTACCTCAATACCCTTTCCAGAAACAATGTGACCAAGGAAAGCCACTGACTTCAACCAAAATTCACATTTTCTAAACTTTGTAAAGAGTTGTTGGTCCTTGAGGACTTGCAACACAATCCTCAAATGATTGGTATGCCGTCTTCACTCCTTGAATAGATCAATATATAATCAATGAACACAATCACAAACATGTCGAGGTATTGCTTAACCACCCTATTCATCAAGTCCATAAAAGCATCCAGAGTATTAGTCAAGCCAAAATACATCAAAAAAACTCATAATTGCCATACCAAGTTCAAATTGCCATTTTCGGTATATCATCTTCCTTCACCCTCAATTGGTGATAACCTGACCAGAGGTCAATCTTAGAGAAGTAACTTGCTCTTTGTAGTTGGTCAAACAAATCATCTATCCTTGGGAGATGATACTTATTCTTAATGGTCACCTTGTTCAAATGACGATAGTCAATAAACATATGAAGGGAACCATCTTTCTTTCTAACAAACAAAACCGGAGCACCCCATGGAGAGATACTCGGTCGGATGAAACCCTTATCCAACAAATCCTTCAATTGCTCTTGCAATTTCTTAAGTTCTGCTGGAGCCATTAGGTAAGGAGGAATAGAGATAGGTTTCATATCTGGGCGAAGGTCAATACCAAAGTCTATTTCCCTTTCGGAAGGAATACCAGGTAGATCATCTGGAAACACTTCCAGAAACTCATTTACAACAGGGACCAACTCAATAGTAGGGGTTTCAGAATCTATATCCCTCACCCTAACTAGATGGTAAATGCAACCCTTAGAAATAATCTTTCTAGCTTTAAGACAAGAAACAAATCGATTTTTTGGCATAGAATTTTCCCCTTTCCACTCTAGGATAGGCTCATTTGGAAACAGAAACTTGACCACTCGGGTTCTACAATCAACAGAAGCATAACAAGAATGTAAGTAGTCCATACCAAGAATGACATCAAAATCTAGCATATCAAGCTCTAAAAGATCAACATGAGTGACTCTATGGGGTAAGGAAACGGGACAATTTCTATAGACTCTCTTAGCCACAATAGATTCACCGATAGGAGTAGAGACAGAAAACCGATCTAACAACACATCCGGAAGAATATCAAACCTCATAGACACATATGGCATCACAAAAGACAAGGTAGCACCGGGTTCAAGAAAAGCATAAACATCAAGATTAAAGACTTTCAACATACTGGTAACCACATCGGGAGAACCCTCTTGCTCTTGGCGAGTTTGGAGTGCATAGAATTTGTTTTACTTTTGAGCACTTGAACCCGAACCACTAGGTGGAGCTTGCCTACCTTCTCTCCCCTTAGCCGTAAGTTTTGTACAATCCCTTATCTTATGGACACTCTTACCACAACCATAGAAACCATCCATACCAGCTAAGCATTTGCGCTTATGCTTCCTTCCACACTTAGCACAAGTAGACAATGAAAATCCACCACCATTTCCTCCTTGAGGTTTAGGGTTAGACACCCTATCCTTGTTGAATCTAGAAGGAGCATTGGAGGATCCTTGACCAGAAAACCTTTGTCGGAACTTAGAACGACCATATCCATCGGACCTCGAATGTAAAAAGTCACCATCACCGATTCTTGCCTTCTTCATCTCCCTAGACATTTCCTTAAGATTCTCCCCTTCTATTTGTTAAGTATGAGAACATTTAGGAGGAGCCTTTTGTTCCATGTTCTCTTTCAAATTTCTCCTAACATAAGCTCAAGGAGAAATGATTTATAGAGTTACACTCTATTGCACGACTTAGATTAATGAAAGAAGTGGAGTTTCCTAATAATCTTATAGCTTCTTATTCATAAATGTGGTGCGCTTCACACTCATGAACAAGACTCTACTTGACGTGGCTTATGAGACATCCTAGGACCTTTCTAAATCGTGTGCTCTGAATACCAAATTTCTCACGACCCAAGGTACACCCTAGGAGTAACATGGCCTATAGGACCCCGAGAGTCCCTACACAAGCTACTTAGCATGCATAAATAAGATAATAGAAAATCGAGAGATTTAAAACACAATTCATATAATAAAGAGTTTATATAACCAAGCGAAAGTCTACATAGTATCAATAGCCATCCATTACATCAAGAGTGATCGGGACGTAACCCTGACATCACGTACACTATCTGAAAGTAAGGATGAAGGCGATAAAAGGTTCGGTCCTCGAAACATAAGGACTCATCACTACTAAGTACGATCAAGGTGACTCCTAACCACGGGGATGAAAATTTGTAACGTCGGACCCTTCATTGGAGAAAACAATGTAGGCAAGAGTATGTGTTAGTACAAATATGTACCAAGTATATAGCAATGCATAGAGATATAAATCATGCTAAAAGGGACCCTTTCATTCTCATTCAAAGACCAAGTTAAAGTCATAAGAAAAAGGTTAGAAAACATCATAATAGTCATGGTCAAATGCAAGTAAAACTTCTCTTTTGAACACTTGGGAAATACTTCTTTAAGTAACCTTAGTTCTTCTTTGGTGTGGGAATTAGCCTTAACCAACATAGAGACCATGTGAGCTATAATATGGAATACGGTGTCTGCCCCACACCTAAAAGGGGTGTTCTCACTTGCCAAGGCAAGAACCTCAACTTCTAACTTATGTGAATCCTCTAGCTAATGTCTATCTAAGACAATCATGTATATCTAAGACCAAGATCCTATTGTGGCACATACGTATGTAATAAGGAGATTGCTACTAGAAACCCGGCCTCAAGCTACGAGAGAGCTTCCATCTCAATATCCTCTCGGTGCTAAGAATAAATCCCACGGAATAGTCATAATTCTTTAATTGACTTATCTTTCATGGAAGGCACTTCAAAGCACCAATCCAAGCTAACTTTCTTTAGAATAGCTACTAAATTTTATTCTAAGTTAGTTGAGAGAACCTTTCAACCCTTAAGAATCCTTATGTGAGAAAATCCTTTCACATGCATGTATTAAGTATTATGTGAGCAATCTTTTCACAACAATAACAACAAAATATAATTTTTACCCTCAAAGCATCTTAGATCATTTTCATCACTTTGATAAAGAACATGCATATCTTCATAAACTTCTTCTATCATGGATAAAAGCCCACCCTGGCGGGATTAATCCCACCCTGGAGGCTTGCACAAAGACAGAGAGTTAGAATTTGAGTTCCAAACTACCATTTCACAACACACCTTCAACCCTTGACGTTCAAAAACTACCCGTTCACGCTAAGATTAGTTTCGAGAGTTCTACTCGCCTGAATTTGATTCCGTAAAGCCGTATGAGCTCCCTAACGTCTTGGCTATCTATTCATGTAATCAAATTCATAATTAATTCACTCATTCATTAATAGATTTCCCTAGACTTCACCTGACTCACATTTCGTCCAAATCTGGACTAGGCTAGAAATTCTCAAGTCACTACCCAAAAGTTTTTCTGGCCCAAATCTTTCCCTATTGGCTTTTCCATAACGACGGGAAACAGGTCTTTACAGTATCATTCCAAACTCCTGAAGTGAATCTCACTAATTGTTCAGCGGATCCTATAGAATTTTTTTGTTTAAGTATGCCTCCGTACCCTATGAATGAGGTGTCTATTTCTACAATCATAAGAGCCTCCGGGTATGGTATACCTATACATGGATATTTTTGAACTATTAATTTTATTTTTTGGACTGCAGTAGTGTTTTCTAATCCCCATGGCTCTGGATTCTTTTTAAGATACTAATAAATATTAGCTTTGTAAGTTCTTTTAAGAAGATCACATTTTTTAGGTATGGGGTACCTAATCCATTTTATTACCTTATTAAGAGGCTTATAATTGATAACTAGCCTTGGGGTACCTCTTTCTTTTTCGGCACTATTATTAACATAAAAGGCCGAGCAACTCTACGGTGACTTGGATGGTCTAATAATATTTTTAGCAAGCAAATCATTAATTTCCTTTTTACAATATTCCATTAATTCAGCGTTCATTTGAATTGGTCTCGCCTTAGTGGGGATAATCCTTTCGTCTAATCCCTCAATATAAGGTAATTCGACAACATGTTTTTTCCTTTCCCAAAATGCATCAGGGAAATCTGAACAAACTTCCCATTCTATATCATCTTGTAAGCTTTTAATTTTAGCTTCAACCTCCGGGGTTTTTAAAGAGGATTCAATTCTTTTTATCTTGATGTCTTCTTTTAAATAATTAATTTGTTGTGAAAGTAGATTTATTCTAAATATATTTTTATCTTTTATATGGTCACTTTCTTCTTTCGATATACTATTTAAATATGGAAAAATAATCTTTTTTCCTAAGATAATGGTGTGAATTCCATCTAACTTAGCAGTATATGGTTTTAGTTGTGTTATAAAGGGAGTGCCTAATATTATTTCTTCATTGATGTCTTTAGTTATTACAAAGTCATTGATGAAACAAATTCTATCGTTACATATATGTCCTTTGTGGAGTTCATAATTTATTTTAAGTCTTTCTCCTGTTGCAGAGAATAATCACGTAGTACATTTTTCAAGATACTTAGTAGGGATAATTCCTTCGATGATGCAATTTTGATCTGCACCAGTATGTAGTAAAGAAATTTTTTGGATAGAGTAATTTATTTTTATAACTAAAGTAATGGGTATATGATAGCTATGGACCTTAACTATTGTGATAGTATTCACTCCCGATTTTGCCATTTGAGGCATTTCTAAAGGTTCTATCTATGACTGTGAACTTAGGCTTTGGGTTGGTGTTTCTTCAAAAGTGTTAAGTCTTTATCTAATTTCTTTAATTTATTTATTTACATGTACTAATTCTGTCTGAAGATCTTGTAGTGTTGTTTCAGAATTTTATTCTCTAAATTTATTTAATACATTTGTCACACTAAAAGGTTTAATAGTATGATTATCAGATTGTTGATTAAGAATTATATCTTTTAATGCTATTAAATATTTTTTCTTATAGTCTGGATCTTCGATATGTTCAACCATATCAAAGAAAACTTCTTTGCTATTACTGCTAATGACATTGATGGAGTGGTCTTGGCAGGTGAAAACTGCAGCCCCACATCCACAGTCCGCCGAATTATTACTTTCAAAACTATATATCATATTAAGTTGGTCATCTTCACTAGAACTTCCTTCAGAACTAGTTTGATTCTCATCAAGAATTGAATATAATTTATTTTTAATTGCATCTTCTAGTTCTAACATATTTATTTTATCTTTCTTTTTATTAGGGGCTCGACAATCCCTAGCATGGTGTCTGGTTTTTCCACAGTTCCAACACGTATCAGTGTTGCTATTATCTAAATTAGATTTTCTTTTGTAATAATGAGGTTTGTCATATTTATCCTTATAGCTTTTATAATGGTGTTCAACCCTTTTAAAAACTTCATTTGAAGGGGCAGATAATTTTGTATATCCAAAGTTTTGACAAAAATCTCCTAATTCTTTTCTTGATAATTGATTATCCTTTTTCAATTGATTTTTAAGTTTCATATTTGTACATAGTTGTAATCCAGTAATATTTATAAAACTTATGAGATCACCATAGGTTAATTTATCATAAGCGATTTTTCCTTCAAACATATCTTTTAATTTTATTCTAACCTTGTCAGCAAATAGTATTGGTAGACCACTAATAATTTTTTCTTTCCAATAATCATGATTACAGTCTTTTCTAATCATAACTTTGTTGAGAAAAACATCTTTATACCATCTTTATCGCACGTGATTGAACTATTTTATTAAGCTTACTTATGATCATTCGATAATATTTATATTTTCAATACATACACTAGATTGTCAAGAACATTTTATCTTAAAGCAAAACGCTCCTCCGAAATCTTAAGGTGCTATATTTTTTAATTTTCATTTTTGTTATACAAAAACTACGAGTCATAGAGAGATTTTAAGCATAACAAATAAGTCTAAGAAAATCTCCATGGAAATAGTTGGTCAGAAGTAGTGAAATTTTCTAAATTCTAAGAAGTTATAAAGAACAACATCAGACGTTAAAGAAGACACCAAAAATCCTCAAACAACAACACTCCCAAGTAAAGTGGAACATCACGTCCATACAAGAACATAATTAACTAAATTCAAATGGAGGATCTTTGGCTCCTTTTTTCACGACCCGAGCCGACACCCTGGACGTGGACGGCACTCAAGAACCATTGTTGGTCCCTAAGCGAACCCTCATCCTGGCTGACAACAAGTGGAAGACTAACTCAAGCATACAAAAGCTTAAAAATAAACTAAATAAAAATAATATATTCAACTCGTCATAAAATAGGCAACTTAAGTCTTTAAAACATTTAACAAGATAAATGAAACAGACTTCTCAAACCCTACTGTCTATCTATGAAGCCTCTAACTGACAAAGATGGCAGTCGGGACAAGACTCACGACATCCCAACAACTGATATAACTGAAAGTACAAGTGAAACCCTCCGAAAGTAAGGAGGCTCACCATACCTAACTCGAACTGCATGCGGTATCAACGAAACTCCTGTTGATGATCCTGAATACCTGTATCTGCATCATGAAATGATGCAGGCCAAATAGCTCAGTGCATGGAATGTACGAGCATGCAAGGGGAATTCTAAAGCATAACATAAGCTTGAACTGGTGGGATACAAACATACTTACCTCTTCTCAACTCTCTCAACTCAACTCAACAATAGGATATTCAACTCAGTGAAATATGGCTCAACTCAACAATAAGATATTCAACTCAGTGAAATAAGGCTCAACTCAACAATAGGATATTCAACTCAGTAAAATAAGGCTCAACTCAACAATAGGATATTCAACTCAGTGATATAAGGCTCAACTGGATTATAAGATACTCGACTTTGGGTACTCAACTCTGGATACTCAACTCTGAATACTCAACTCAATATAAAGCAACAATACAGATGCAATATAAAAAAAGCTTTAGAACATGTAAAAACAACTCAGTGTATTGAAAACACACAATAACTCAGTTTGTATATGAAAATACAAATAACTCTGTGTATATAAGAATACAAAATATCTTTGTGGGAGTTTGTCTAACCGACAACCATCACTTAAGAGCTATGTGATGATACAGCATTTTGCCTCACGCTGCCAGGGTCATCCTATACCTTGTCGGGGGTATAGAACCTAACTACTAAGTGGATCCACTAGTCTATGCTAAAAAGCACTAAGGAATCATCTAAAAAGTCTGACCCTTTTCTACCCATGATGGTTACATGGTTTATGTGTCACGCCCCGAGCCTACACCCCGAACGTGGCTGGCACTCGAGAACCATTGCTGGCCCCAAGAGAACCCTTGGCCTGGCTTACTTACTCAGCGGAAGTCTTAAACACAAGAAATAGTCTCAAAGGATAACTCATGCAAATGTCTTTAAGAAATATTAAACTTAGCCAAAATGGCAACTCA
>JAJONR010014904.1:0-17588 GCA_029582245.1 Solanum etuberosum
AAAAAAAAAAACGTTGTCTGGGGATTCGAACTCACGTCCAAACTTGACCAACTGAGCCATGGACACTTTTGTATCAAAATTTAACACGGTATATTATTTTTATTTTTTTTGTCTTTTAATTAAATATATATATATTTAACATTTTTTTCCGACGAAGCCGTTTCCTGTGACACCCCTTGGACTTTCCTAAATACGCCCCTGATAGAAGTGACGGTTTTGTGCAATTTTTTAACCTCCAACTATCTGAAAGGTTGTAACTTTTTCGTAAATTTGCGTATAACATAATTTGTACAACTTTTTTGTAAATTTGTGTAACCAGTTTTTATAGCTTCATGCTCTTGTAGAGGGATATTAAAGTGCTGCAACATAATTTGTGTGACAGAGGATCAAAGTGTTGCCCAACATATATATGTATATATTTTTTTATTTATTTTGGTAATAAAAGATATTATATATATAAACTTAAGTAACGATTACATTAGGGATATTATAATTCCCAAACTTAGCTAGGTTAATATAAGCTACTAAGGACACTTGTTTACTACTTATGTGTCCTGCTACCAGACTTGAGTTACCATATTAGGGGGGAGAAAAAAGACGAAATCTTATTTTGAGTTCTAATTAACATATATGCGGGAAAAAAATCTTAATAAGAGAAGATTTTAGAAAGTAAAATTTTAATCGTAATACTAAATATTAAAAGAATTTATGTAATACAAATAAGTAAAGATTTAATAATTATAAATTTATTTAATTATTAAATAATAATTGTTTGAGCAAAAAAGTACTATGATCAAAAGAGGATTGGGAAATTAGGCAAGATATGTATAAATATGACAACCTCGTCAATTATATTATTACTTATATAATTTAACGTAACAATTTAGAGAGATCTTTTTCTTCATTCAAAATTATACCCATTAACGATCATCCCTCAGAGGGAACAGATATAACGTAACTATTTTATCATACTATTCTTATTAATTGTGTTTAATATTAGGTCTTGAAAAATAAATGACTAATGCTAAGAGTAAAATATAGAAATTTCTTTATTTATTTTTAAAAAATAATAAGTAAAAATGAGAATCTATTTTTGAAATAAATTTAATTGGGTACGAAATTTAAGTAATTAATAATAGGAACTTTAAATTTTGTTATAAGTATTAAATTAAATATATGTTTTGTTGTCTTTAACATGTCACGTGAGATACTAAAATTTAAAAGTTATCAAATTAGGTTAGAGAAAATTACGTAGAGTATTAGTATTGAATGTCATGATATATTTGGTACTTGCTGATCTGTGATTCAGTTAATCTTACGTTGACGTTTAATTTTTTTTTTATCTTGACGACCAATTGAAATTATTTAAAAGTATGTGTGATACATGATTGATAGAATAAATATTTTTGATATAAAAATCAAATAAAATAAAACGGAGAAATAATAGATTTAACCACCCTTTTAAGGAAAAGTAATCCAAGAGTAGACAGTTTGTAACTAATATATTGATTATATAAAGTAAGTCGTCTGTTTAAAGAAATTGCAATATTTCTGTATCTTTAATTCTTTTCCTTTTTTATGCTTTTGGTGTTTAAAGAAATTGCAATAGATTTTCTTTGCTTTGAAAATTAAAATGACTTGTTTTTTACTATATAATATTAAACGTACATATCATAGATGTTACGTGAAAACAAATCGGTAAATAATATAAATTTGATGTATTCAATCATCTAACTCATTATATATGTACAATTTTATATTAATTGGTGCAGGTTAATGGGGAATAGTGGTTCTCACTGTGATTTTTGCATGGCGGCTCTATACGATGCTGCTCTTAGTTCATCTTCACGAATCAACCAATGGAACTCCATGTACCTATCAGGGGGACACTTGTGTCAGTCTATTATAGCAGGGGGACACACCCTACAACTTTTCTACAATGCCATGTGTGAAATTGATCACAATTGTCTTCACAAATCACTAAGTGGAGGTCAATGGTTCTTAGTGTTTGTGTGTCTTGCCATTTTAATTGCCCAATTCTTTCCAAATTTGAACTCCTTGGCTTGGGTCTCCTTTGTTGGCCTATTTCACTATGCTTTGGGCACTTTCCATTGCCAAAGGCAGGCCTAATGGAGTCACTTATAATCCGTCGGATAATGTAACGACAACTATGGCTCAATTCCACGCTATCTTAAATGGTGTTGCTATCGTTGCTATTGCTTTCCGAGGTCACAATCTTGTTTTGGAAATATAGGTAATTAATGTTGTTGTCAATCGAAATCAATATTAATTATTTGGACAATGTACTTGAAAATTAGTCGATAATTTTGATTATGTTAAGTTCAGTGTTATTGATTTTTGAAGATTGAATCTATCAAATTTAATTTTGAATCTGTTTTATCATTGCATTATTGTAAAAGTTGCATGTAAATTTATGCAGGGGACATTAGCGACAAGCATCAAGATTTTCTTCGGCGGATTGACATATTTTATATCCATGACATTCCCATTTTTGGGAAGCCTAGCATTTGTGGGCGGAATCGCGCTGCCGTTATCTCTGGTTTACCCTTGCTTCATGTGGATCTCAATCAAGAAACCTCAAAGAAACAGCTTAATGTATTACCTCAACATGTTTCTTGGGTGTTTTGGCATATTGATCAGTGTTGTGTAAGTTGCTGGTGCATTGTAGAATTTAATTGTTAATAAATTGGATGCTAACTTTTTTAGTCCTTAGTGGAAATTAAAAGATTGAGTCAGTTTGAATTGGCTTATAGCTTTTGACATGAATTTTCATTTTTATTTTACCTAAATAGTATTACAAAAGTAGATAAAAATTATTTTGAATTAAAAATACTTAAAATAAGATAATCCAAATAGACTCTTTTAACTTACCTTGATAGTGTATTTGAGAAATTCTTCTACTAATAGTGTCATTTAACTTGTTATTGATACTTACCTTACCTCTAAAGTAAAATGCTAATTCCACTTATTATGGTTAGTTAAATGTAATTATAATCAAATTAATGATTTGATAGCATAATTGCTTTTCTTATACTTTTTGTGTATATCAATTTTTTTAAGGCGTTGTTGGGGTGAGTTCCAAGGTGAGTATTCGGACGTACCAAAAGTGCTACGGGTAAAAATTGAAGGCGTAAGTCCAGGGCATAAAAATGCACGTATTGGGCATTAATTTTGATTTTTATTATTTTTAAAATATTTTTGGTATAAATCATATTTTTTATGATTGGTATAGTCATATTTATATTTTATGCTATCATACTTTTCAGGTTGTAGTTTTTTTTCCTAAAATATATAAATAAATAAAGCAACTCCCATATAAAATGACACTATCATAAATAATTTGTTAGATAATCGTGTCTAAAACTGTCCCAATTTATATGACTTACTTTTCTTTTTAGTCTGTCAAAAAAAAAAGACACATTTCTATATTGAATAACAATTTAACTTTAAAATGTTCATTTTACCCTTAATGAAATGATTTATAGTCACACAAATTTTTATCATTCATTTTAGACCACAAGTTTTAAAAATCTTCCTTTCTTTCTTAAACTCTGTGCCGAGTCAAACTACCTCACATAAAATGGGACGGAGCCACGAAAGGAGTATCAGTTATCATTATTTTTTGTGGTGTTACCTTTTTCAAATAATAAATAAAATATTTTTTTCTATATTATCAGCGATTAATTTGCAGAATTATTGAAAGTCTTATTTTTGTTTATTTTCTTAGTAATAAGATTATAAAATTGAAGGTACATGATATATACTCTCCATAGATCCATGAGACTTACACTCTATGTCGTGGGGTTTACGTCTCGCCTCACACTGCATAAAATGTCTCACCTCACTCCCCCACTTTTTAAAACACTATTGTAAATAAGGTCTGGTGCATCCTACTTTTCCCAAATTCTACTTGTGAAATTATATTGGACCATAGATATGTACGATGTTATTATTGTTAGTGTATGTAATTAAGTTATATTCAATTCAGGTGAAAATAGTATCGAAGTAAAATAAAAACTATCAACTTCGAATTTCTAACTCCAAACGTGAATTTCAAGCATGAAATTGAAGAAATATGATGTTCTTGGCTATGACAAAAGAGTGGGAGAACAGACGTAAAAATATAACAGTAACAATTGTGGGAAAGATAATTATTTATTGGGATCAACACTCACTTGAGAATTTCTACTTTGATTAATAAATTCATGCTCTACTCTCAATTATTTCCAAATATATAATATATCAATAAATCCATTTGGAAATCAATAAAATTGGTCATGATATGAAATTACACGATATACTTATTCCTTTTGTCTCCAATAATTATTATTTATATGTTTCATAGTGACTATTAACGGGACCTCAGTTAATTAGTGGTAGAATTTGAGATTGTCAAGAATTTTTTAAAATTAAAAGTTTTGTTCTATTCTTAGAAAATCTTTTACAGAATAAGATTCAAGTTAAGACACTTAACTTTACTTGAAATATGGAATGCACTTTTCTTTGAAAAGAACTTTAGTTTGTCAGCTTCTCTTATTAGTAATAATATATATAAAAAAAAAAAACTTTGCATATTGAATTGGTGCTTATAATGGGAAAAGGCAACGGAGAAGTGGAATACACATCGTATATTTCACCAATTAGTGTGGGCTAAAACGATGGATATATATTCTTAATAAAATATGGTACTTTTCATTTTAGACTAAACTCACGCATTTTTTAAAAGCTTCGCACTACTAAAAATATTTAATATTTTATAAGTAATTTACTTCTCTTTTCAACTATCAATACGAGATTCCATCCATATTCACTCAACAATTTCCACATGACCTTCATAAGTCATGGGATAGTTTATGTATTAACAATGTATCACTTTTGTTGATAAAATAGAATATTGGATCGCGAACAATGATTCAATTGATGAGGAATGAGAATATATTTCTAGTTCAGTTCTCCTCCTTTAGAAAATAGGATGAATCAATTTTTATCTAATCTGACACATAGTGATCATTTATCAAAAAATGACTTTGATTATCAAATAATTGAACAATTAAGAGATATTACTTACGATATTAGTTGATGTTCTTAAATATATCATGAGTTAGCAGAAAGATCAATATACATTTCTTACTTATTATCAGACAATCACTTACTCAGAAATTTTATGTGGGGAAAATAACTTTCATTCCCCATCTCATGAAAAAACTTTTGCTTCATTAGCCTTATCCCTTCAAAAGGGTATTTAGTAATAGATTCTATATATAGGACAAATATATAGGAACTAGATGATCCTATTTGATCAAATATCTAACGATTCTTCTACTTGAAGAGATCAATATTGATGATAGTGACAAAGTTCATTGGCTTCTATTTGCGTGTGTTTGTAAAGTTATGGATAAAAGTAGGGAATTGGCCGGTAGATAGGCAAAGGCTCTAAGGCGTCCCTAAGTCACCACTCGGCGATCTCCATATTCGTTTCTTTGAATAATTGATTTTGATATCAATTGTTAGACTAAAACAACTCAAAGACTTTTTATTATTATTATTTATTTATTTTTGTTAAAAAAACAAATCGGCCCGTTTTATTAAATAAATGATGTTATATACAATGTAGTTAGCCCAAAGTGCTAAGCCCATAAAAAATCAAAAACAGCTAAAACAAACAAAAGAAACCAAAAGGCAAACAAATATCGAAAAAGAAATAGGAAAGTGGTAAGGACGAAGGTCTTTCTAGCTTCTGGTATCATCTTTTCCTTGACCTCTCTTTCTGATCAGTGAGCTAATGGAGCTCCAAATCGATTTTGAGCTCCCAGGGCGTAAAGCTTCTCCCACGATTGACACCACTAACTTAGCATCAACGGGCGAGAAGAAATCTTTACAAGCTCGATTCAATGTGTACCTCTGAGTCAATCTATTCTTTTTGACAAGGTCGATGCTGATCTTTCTGCCTTTATACCTTTTTTGTCAACTAGTGTAAGTTATACCTTTTTTATTAGACCTATTCCCGATGGGTTGAATCCACAAAGAGATTGATACCACCACATGAGGTTAGATCTTTAAAATAAGGTATTGACTTATTAAACTTGTTTCAGATTTGACACAAGAAACATTCATGTAATCAACCTGGCATCTATCTCAAACATGAAATTAATTGATCTAATTCACACCAAATACATAAATTTTATGATATTTATCTATCTTGAATTGTTGACGATATAACTCAGTAAAACATAGCCTAGACATATATAATCTAACCCAAATTGTCCTGATCTTATATCATAGGTGACACCTTAAGCTCTCACCATGGGCATGATATGTAATCAAATGAACCTAATTCAGACAAAAATGGTAGAAAATCTAAATATGTTAGAAATATTTTAGAAGTTATAGAAAAAAAATTACACATTGTTAGAACAAAGCATATTAGACTGCCTTATTCTCAAATGAGGAATACCATACTTGTCTGCATTTATAATTGTTTTTCCAGCACTTGGAACATCTTGAAAGCGATTAAACTCAATTGTACATGCAAAATGAAATACTAAGTTAGCAAAATAATTAGCAAGAGTATTACCCTCCTTTAAGGAGTGTTGTACTCTTACTGTCATCAAGTTCCTCAGCCTATTTATGGAGTTGACTTCCAAAGTCACACTCCATAGAATCTCCCACTCTCAATTAAACATTTGTACCAAAGCATAGGAATATGATTCTAATAAAACTTGTACAAAACCATGTTCCCAGCAGTATTGTAGACCTTCCTTCACAGCAATAGCTTCAGCCACAATGCTAGTAGAGTCTTGAATCTTTACCCCTTTAGCACCTACTAGATCACCTGCTGAATTTCTTAAACAAAAAGCAGTTGCACTTTGACCAAGATTACCTCTAGATGCCCCATCTATATTGCATTTCCACCATCCACCGGTGGATTCAATCATCTAATCACTTGAGCCTGAAATACTGGCCTAAATACATCCTATAGAGCACCATTTGGGGCCAAGTATTGGGAAAAACAACTCAAAGATACTCTTAACATGATGTGAAATTATTCGTTTTGGATCAAATCAACACGATGTTTTCTAAAAGATCTTACATCATTAAGAATATGATATTGTCCAGTACCTTAGAAGTAGTTTACTTCTTTTTTTAACTATTAAAATAGAACTTTATTCTCACACACCCTATGGAATAGTCCCATAAATATAAGTTTGATTGTAATAAAAAAAAAATTAGAAATAGTTTCAATATAACTTATTTATCTAAAACCAAAAGAGATCTCCCAAAGGCACACAATTTTATTATTTGCAGGTCAAACTTCACTTCCCTCCCTTTCTGGTTTTGTAAATTTTCTAGCTACCTCCCTGTTATAGGTTTATAAAAGTAGTATTACATTTCATAAACAAAGAAAAAACAATATTATTACTTGAGCTAACTAATTATGACTTTTAGTCTTAATGTGGGATGACATGGTTCATCAGTCATGTTAAATGACCATTTATGCTTAATGCATGCCCCTTGGCTCTTTTCCATCCCCACCAAATGAAAGCTACCTATTTTATTTTATTTACTAGAAAGAATACCTGTAGTAAAAACCTGCTTGGTATTCACAATAAATATACAAGATATATGTTTTTTCTATACACACATTTATTAAATGATATATTTTCTCAATTTAATTTTAATTATTCAAATTAAATTGCTTAATTTAATATAAACATCCGGAGGCACGGTCCAAAGAAAGAAAAAGATTACTTCAGAGTCAAGAATAATAAATAATATTTGATATGGCACACGCAAATATCCTTTTCTTCTTTGATTCTATTTTATTATTGTAATAATAAAAAATGGAAAGAATTTTTATTTATTTATTGTTGTAAAAGAATCATAGCTTACTTCACCACAAAGGCGTGAGCACCTACGTAAGGCAACTAATGAATTAAGCATATAATATAATGGCCGTGGAATTTTTTAATTACCCTTTTTAAAAAATATCATCCTTTTACTAATATTTTATAGTGGGTTTTTATTCTTGAGTGCCCTGCATACGAATATTATTGTACGTGTTGAAGAATTATCATTAAAAGAACATTAGTAATGCTTCATCATTACGTATTTAATTAGTAGTACGTAATAGACTTGATTAATAGATATTCATGCACTCCTGGTCCTCTTGGGGTCTGCATTTTGCTAGTCTCTTCAAGATTGTCTGCGTTGATATCATGTGTCTTTTAAGTATGGTTGATTTTTTATATAATTACTTAATTAATAATTGTTAGTCATTTCACTTAGGGAAAAGCTTCATATATTATTATTTCACTTAGGGAAAAGCTTCATATATTATTATTTCACCAAAGCAAAGGTTTAAAGAGAACCAAAAAGATTAGTGAAGCCTCAAACATTAATTATGTCATCGTCATCAAGGAGACCTAGTGACAACTCTATAACATGTTTTAAGGAAATTCACATGTTCCAAGAACCAAATATTTCTTTTAACCAATCAAAAATCAAGGCCAATGCTATATATGATGGTGAAAATTTATCCGCATCAAGTGTTTATATCAAATCAATACATACATATAGCATGGTTGGATATATAGTACTATGTTTGCTTCATTAAATCATTTAACCATGATAAATTGTATTGATTTGATATAAACACACGACCTCATATATAACATATATATGCATATTGGCTTGGTACTATGTTATTAATTTTTGTCCCAAATCGGCATTGTATAAAAAAGTGGGAAGAAGTAAAGAGTATATAAGCCAAGGCCTATAGCCAAGATAAAGCATCTTTGCGCTTGGGGCAATGACGCAGCTAGTGAGGTTCTAACCGAGGCGCGTCTATTGCTGGTTGAAAACTATTTCCAAACCCCTCTTCGGCCTTGGTTCTGCCTTGGCCGTCGAGAATTTTAGGAAGGGCTCCCTTTGTTAGGGTAAAGCCCTACAATTCTTAGTTCAATATTTCTTATGCAAGCACATTTATGTTGAAAGACATCTTGAATGAGTAAAATCTTTCAAACTGTTTTAATGCTAGGAGGGCAAAAATGTATGAGGTTTATACAAAAAGTGTACAAATAATTGGTTTTAATTTAATTTTAAAATGGACCAAATGATCCTAAAAAGGATATATTCTACTAATTTAGAATCTATAACTAACATAAACAATATAAATATAAATATTTAGAATCTATAACTAACATAAACAATATAAATATAAATATTTAGAATCTATAACTAACATAAACAATATAAATATAAATATGGAGGAACAAGCTAGTTATGTAAATATTCCTATCATATTTATAAATTCTCATTTATAGTATGAAATAATTGTATTTTGTCTCACTATTTAATAATTTCATATGAGATTTCAAGCCAAGATAGTATACACATTATGTGATTCACATATTTCTGGGACACCAGATATCCTAGCGAGATATGAGAGTGATGAGAACTAGATACACATTACATACATGTTGTTGGGGAAAAATCCTACAATATTGATATTGGACTAGAATTACAATAGTAGAAAATAACTTATTACAAATATTGTGTTGTGGCAAGCCACTGTCTTGAAAGCTATTTCGGCCTGACTCTGGTGCAAATCGTTGTAGCTGATCGCTCCTCAAGGTTCCACAGTTACTCTCAAACACGTGCACTCGTGGTTGAAAGTTTGGAGGTTTCCCAAAACCGATTGCCCAAAATATATTCTAAGAATAAGAAGAGAGGAGGAAAATGTTTTCTTTTATTTTTGGTGGTGTTGTAGTGTCTTATGTTCACCCAATATAGGATTTGCAAGAAGAGGAGTTTCAAAGAGAAGAAGTAATTTCTTAGAAACATATGTGAATGTTAATGACATTAAAGGTCATTACATCACACTTAACAAAATCTAATTTGGAACAGATATGTAATTCATCTCCTTTGTAACATAACATTTTGTATCCTTTGCATTACTCTTACTTAATAAAGGTAGAATTAATATCACACATGTATCTGGTGTGATTCGTATGTATTTGGGACACCGATATGCCAGTGAGATATGAGAATGACGAGTGAGATGTGAAGAAGGTGAGGGAGGCAAGCAAGATTTGTCTATGGATACATGTGAATCCACTTGGATACAATGTATATAGAATAAACTACACTTAAATTTGACTTCATGTATCCCAAGATACATGTATTTGAACACACCAAAATCTAATAAGATTCATTATATTGTAAACTAACATATAATCTAAGTAATTAGCCCCTAGAATTTCTATAAGTTATCCTATAAATATGGGTTCTAAACATACCTACTTCTACACTTTGTCAATGTACGGCTCAAGTATTTATGCCCACTTGGGTAATTCAAGCGTTTTGACAGACAGTGAGCTACACACGAGTGATCTAACCTGAAATGTCCATTACGAGATTTCTTTTTTAAAAGATGCAAATCTTTATTTTAAGGAATGATAAGCCTAGAGTTGTCAATGTGGGCTAGTCTAACCTAGTCCAGTCTTGGAATTTGATGGGATGAATTGGGCCGGCCCATAATTTTGATGGGCTTGAAATGATTAAACGCTATGTGGGTTGTGGGTTGTATTTTTCGTAAATCTGAATTCTAACCTAAGAAAGCTAAAACATAAATAAATATTTAGAAAGAAGATATTACGTAGTAGTGTTTCTAGTTAAATTATCCCAACAAAAAAGAGAAATGAGAGAGAGGAAAGAGCGGTTCCTTTTTAAAGAGTTGGGAAATTTACAATTTTGTTATTTACTTGTTTTTATTAAACATAACTTTGTTTAAATTTTAAAACTTTTGGTCTTTGGGCATCGTAATATATATGATGGACTAAGACCTCATTTGTTTTCATTAAGAATTAGATATATGAATTTGAATAGGTCATCTGAATAATTAAGATGTTGTCTCTAAAACTGAATAATTAATGATTCAGTAGGATTGTTTTTCAACATCAAAATGTACCTAATCTATTTATATGTACATAATAAACTATATATACAATTCAAATAAAAGTTAATTAAATATTTAAAAAAAAAATAAAAAAAATCATTATTTGATCTCAAAAAGTGAATCACTTATACTTACTAGTGATGGTGGAGATAGTTTGTAGTGGTGATAGTTATGACGATGGAGGTGGTTGGTGTTGTATGACTATCATAATAGTGGTGATTGGTAGTGGTGTTGGTGGTTTTAATGATGAAGTTGGTTGATGTTAATTAGTAGTTGAAGGTGTTGATGGTGGTGGTTGAAGATTATGTGGTGGTTGGTGATGTGTTTGTGGTAGTTGGTGGCGGTTCTAGTTATGATGATGGAGGTGGTTGGTGTAGAGATTGACCACATCAATGGTACTGACTGATTGAAGTGGTAGAGGTGGCAATGGTGACCGTAGAATGTGTGAATGTAGTTGGTGGTGGTTCTAGTGGTGATGGTGGAGTTTGTTGGTAGTAGGAATTGACTATAGTGGTGATAGTGGTTGATAGTGGTGATGGAGGTGGTGACGACTCCAAAGACAGTGGTGATGATGGTGGTGGCAATGATATAATCATAACGATGGAGGAGGTACGTGTAGTAGCAGCTGACAGTAGTAATTAGCAACAATGGTGGTTGTGATGATAGAGGTGGTTGGTGGTAGACGACAATAATGGATGGTTGACAATTATGGTGGTGGTGATTGTACTGGTGGTTGTTGTGATGACAAGGGTAGTTAATGCTGGTGGCTGGTGATTGAGGATAGAGTGATGGTGAATAGTATCCCCTCAAGAATACATCTTAATAATATTAAGGCTCAGTTCTAAATCTTAATGATTAAGAGTTAAGACCTATTCAGATTCATTAAGTACTTAAATCTTAATGAAAATAAATGCACTTAATGATTCAATGTCTCAATCATTCAGATTTAGACCTCCATTAAGTGGAAACAAATTAATCTAAGTAGATTATAAATTTTTGGTTCCTCCTCTTAGTTACTTTAGTTCTCTATCTTTTTTTATCTAGTCCACGAACTGACTATGTCGGTTAATCCTCATGGGGTGACAAACTTATTCTGGCCGAGCTAAAATAACCCTGTCCTTAAATGTTTCCTATCATATCAAATTGATCTAAGTAGATTATAAACTTTTTTTCTTTTGGGGTAAACTTTCTTTATCTATGAAAAAACAATATATATGATATGACTATACGAGTTACTTGTGCATTTAGCAGTTTATGTTTAGTATCCTTCAATAAATGAAACATGAAAAGAAAGTTAAATAAACATAAATTCATTAGTTTAATTCTGTGTAATGGTCCATCATCATCAACTTGTTAGTTGGTGCTTTTTTTTAATGTTTTCAAATTAACATGTTTGTTT
Source organism: Solanum etuberosum (assembly GCA_029582245.1). Classification (NCBI taxonomy): domain Eukaryota; kingdom Viridiplantae; phylum Streptophyta; class Magnoliopsida; order Solanales; family Solanaceae; genus Solanum; species Solanum etuberosum. Next base: position 12,378 of record JAJONR010014904.1, read on the forward strand.
ACTTGGCTTAATTTAACTTGAGAAAATTGATAAACAAATATATCAAGAATATCTTTTGTCCACATCATGTACTTGTCAATCGTACTCCATCGTTCTTATCTCCTTGTCATTCTTACAATTGGATTATCTGATTTTGACTCGATACAAAATTTAAGAAAATAAAAATAAATTTTATAGTCTTAAACATAACAAAATGTTGAAATCAAAAAATTATCAAAAAGAAAAAGAAATCTTTTTAAAACAAAATAAAAAAATAAGACAAAAAATTGAAACGCATTGAAGTAACTTATTTCCATATACTAGTCATCATAATATTTTCTTGCTCTAGTGCTGTAAACCATATAGTACGTACTTTAACATTGTATTTATTTATTACTGAGACGACTTTAACATACTCTTCAACAAGGAAAATGTATACATATTGCGTGCTAATTTTATTTTATTTTTTAGTATGAACTAAAAAAAACTATATAATTACATGTCTAGAGAAAAAAACTTCATCACAAAAGATATACTCCAGTATTAGATGCATATAATATTCTTCTTTATCGAAAGTGCGATAGAGATGAACGAAAGCTACTATAAAATGGATCCACCAATTAGTTGCCACGAAAAAAGCTTCATCACAAAAGATATACTCAACTATTAGATGCATATAATATTCTTCTTTATTTTTTCTTTTTCTTTTTAAATTGGGGGAGGGGAAAAATTACTGATTTTTAATTTTCGTCCCTTCAAAGTTTATTAAGTAACAAATAAGTAGTTGAAAACAAAAATTTTAAATTATGGATTCAAAAGGTAAAAATTTAAAAATCATAAAAACTTGATTCCAATCACAATCTACTATATTTATACCAATCATAGTCCTCTATTATTATTATCTATCAATATAGTGAGGCCTCGTGGTGGTCCTAAATTTCATGGGATTATTTTCTCAAAAAGCAGCCCATCTTATTTTTATGATAGAAGCTGCACTATTATCTTTAGGTAGTATGTTTAAAATAATCTTTTAACTATTAATTGAGCTTTTTTTTTATTTTCTTTAGATTTTTGCCTAATTCTAATTGATAGATTTAATTGGAACTAAAGGGAAAAGATTAACTAGGGATACTAGAAATTTCTGTCAAAATTTCAAAGTTCGCAATATTATAATAATACACCAAACACTAAATAGACAAATCAATAATAAAAATTGAGCCTCAAAAAATTACTTCAGACTCTTAAATAGAGCAAAAAATAACATAAACTATAAAATTTGTACTTCCATATGTGAGTCCCTGTTATATAGGTTATATTTTCACAATTCAAATTGAATTTAACAATTAGAATTAGGTAAATACCTTATAAAGATTAAAAGTGCTCACTTTTAGTAAATTTAAAAGGCCAAAAATGCTAAAATTCTAATACTTAAAGAGACTATTTTGAGTCTACCATCATAGATAAGGACCATTTTTGTCATTTTCTCTTCAAGAGATTTTTAGATTTTGAATCAATGGACAGGAATGTCATAGTATTAACTAATTACAATTTACAACCACATGTATCAGAAGAAAGTGAATTTTTGCAATTGCATACATTTACCTTCACCCCAATAACAAATAATTAAAATTTCTTGATGGTTACTTATAAAATCAATAGGAAAAATAGCATTTTTTAGTAAGAGTAATATAATCTTTTAAAAAAAAAAAAAAATAGAAACGGATTTAAAAAACCAAATATCTTAATTGTGTATAGACATTGCAAATGCATAAAACAAACAATTTTTGATTGATGATGGATATATGTGTATCTATATTTCAGTTTAAATTTCAAAGTTAATATGTGTATTAGTGATATGTATTTGGTTGATGATTAATATATATGTGTATTTGTGTATCTACGTTTCAGTTTTAAAGTTAATATGTAATTATGTATATATGTGTGCAATATTGGGAAGGGAGAGAGACCAGCGAGATTTGAAAAAGTAAGGATAGAGATGCACAAATACAAGTTGTATCAATATGGAGGTTGTATCTGAGATACATTATACAACATGTATTATCTAGCATTATCAATATGGAGGTTGTATCTGAGATACATTATACAACATGTATTATCTAGCATCTCTACTCTCTCGCTTGAATCTCTTCCCTCTCTTGCTCTCTAGATCTTGCTCGTCTCTCTCCTCTCTAAAATTATTGCTATGAATTATAATTAACAAATTATAACTATTTATAAAAATCCTCATGAAAATATATGGAGGCATATATCCAGTACTACAAACCATGAATTAAGAGGGAACTTCCACGTCTTGAAGGCAAAAATAAATAAATCTATCTAGACATAGAAGAGGAGCTAGAAGATTAGCGACAGATGCAACTGAATTCAATATAGCTTTAATTCAAACGATGTAATTATATTAAGAAATTTATTAGATATGTATAAATTATATTTAGAATTTAGTCATTAACATCTAATATCAAAATACTAACGGTTGTAAAATAACTATTCGAGTCCACTCATAAGTAGTGCCAATCAACCTCTTAGTCCATTAATTTGTCTTCCTCCTAAATCCTACCTATAATATAAATATACTATTTTTATATAGATTGTGGAGACAAGAAAATTCATCTCTCTTGTGAGCCCAGCCCCTTAGCTGGCTGATTTTTTTTTTTATCAGGTGCACGTGTATCTTCACGCAACCAGGTGGGTCCACCTCTATTTGTGAGATTTATCAGTAATTTGTATTTGTAATATATGTCATAGTTATTACATATCCAATTTTATTAAGGAGAAATTCGTAAATTTCTTAACTAATATTTTTGGTTAAACACAATCATAATATTTACAAACTTAAATTTTGGCTATGTCTAGAACACGTGAATTAGGGTGACCCAACAACCAAGACTAGTAGAAGGTCCACTCCCCACATGTTTGGAGAGTAGATATACCTAAAGCCAATCCTTTGGTCTATAATGAACTAAAATGCATTATGTAATTAACTTTGTTGTCATTTATTGATATGTTTTTTTTACCCAAAAAAACGTAGTATTTTTCAATATTGGGAAGACATTTGACAATTGACAACGACCCTCATCCACCACCTAACCTCACTTTGTAAAAAAAATCTATACCATCCCCTTTAATTTGTTGTACTTGTACCCCACAACCTTAAAATCATTTCACCCTCAAAACTCATTTCAACATAAATTTGAATCATTATTTTATCAACATAAATTTGAATCATTATTTTATGATTATAATGAGCTTTCTTTAATTCTCTACAAACTTCTAAATTTTTCATTAGAATGAAATTAGAGAAAGAAAAAGGAAAAATGATATATATTTCCTTCGTTTCAATTTGTTTGTCTGATTTTGATTTGACAGTAATAAAAGGTTTCGGTAGGTGATAGGTCTTAGTGATGAAAAATAATGTGGTCATATTGTGGAGTATTCCACAGCCAGCTCATTATGTTCAACAAGCAGCCTACATAGATTCTCACTTTCTTGTGAGTTGCTGTCCATATTTTTAAAATATCCCCTTGTGGCAAATTAACTATAACCCTTTTGATTGTCAAGTTTAGGAAAGTTAATTAAAAGTGATTATATTTTCAAAACATGGGTACTTATTTAAGAGAATTTAAAAGGCAAATACCATCGTAGAGTATAGTGAGATTTATTTACTTAGATATCTCTGATAAGAATATTTCTTTTTATCATAAGTGCTACACGATGTACATTTAAATTAGATATAGTCCAACCAACAAATTCATCCTAAATGAGAACTAAACTTTAGAGATGTCTTACATGGTGGTAATTATAAAACACAAAAAATTAGTATCACGCATGAGGAAAACACAAGGATAATATTATTTTTTTAATAATGAATAGTAATTTGCTAGTGGTATTTTAGTGAGGAGAGAATCGTAGAAAGCTTGGACAGAATTGTTTGCAACAAATTTTAAAATGAAAGAAAATAAGCAATCATAATTAAAATATGAAAAAATCATGATTTTATTGATAAATATTGTGGGTACAAATCTATTTATTACTTATTCTTCTTTCCTAAGATTTCTCTGGGCATCATTATTGGCGTATTTCTCTAATTAGGATAATATAGACTCATTTCCATTAATCTTTGTGACTATTTCATGAATTTATGTAATTTTCGAGATGCATGTTCAAGGGATATAGGCATGAGCTAGGTTTAGAGTAGAGTAGAATAGTCTTAACTGAAATTGAACGCGTCTCGAAAATAAACCCCGCATATTCCGGAGAATATTCCAGCCATCGGCAACCACTAGCAAATTATTTTCTCGATGATCGTTAATTTTTCCTAACAGCTTCATTAGTTTACTAATTTTTTGTTAATCCACACCATAATCACAAGTCCACAGCCATAAACATGGCTTCTTGTTTTGCTAATTAATTGGCTTTTGGGTATTCTGAAAGGCCATTTTTGCCAAGTATTTTCCACGTATCTTCTAAAGATTTGATAGATCTGGTCTAATATATGATTAAGATTAAGCAGAGCCTGTTCGTCTAATTATCTTAATTAATCTGTTTTATTAATTATTATATACTCCATATAAGTTCACATGTGTCTATTTATTTCAAATATATTACTTTAATTCGTGATCTTAAGACTTTGTTTCACGTGAAAATAAAATGATGGTTGGTTGAAGTAGTTAAAATCTTTATAAATTACTTGACATGTCTTTTTATTCCCAATATATTATGTTACCAAAAAAAAATGTAAAAATATCAATAAATCAACAAGACAAATCTTTTTTTTTCTGTGATTTGGTTGTAAAATTCACAAATAACTTTTTCTTCCCTTATAATTAAAATATAAAAATAGTCACTATTATGGAACTTCAAATTTTATATATAAAACTTCAGGATATTGTTATATAATAGTTTTATCTATGAAATTTGGGTAGGGCAAATAATTTTTTCGCGACACATAAGTTTATATTTTTGCATTATAATATTTCAAGTTATTTTTCAAGCCCTTAAGAAACTTAAATCGAGCTAGGCATAAGTTGATTCTTAAGAGCAAAAGTTAAATATTATCTCATTTAAAGGACAAAAATTAGCCGATCAACTTATTTTAAAGAGTAAAATTCAATTTTATTTTATTTTTCATTTAGAACTCTATAACGATGCCCAATTTTCATGTCAATAACAACTTTCCTCCCTTTTTTTTTTTTTTTTTGGGGGGGGGGGGGG
>JAJONR010014906.1:0-11892 GCA_029582245.1 Solanum etuberosum
GCTAGTCATTCATATTACCTTTTTCTTGTGTTTTGAAACTCCGGAGAGAAGAAGCAAATCAATCAGAATTGAGATACAAAAGAGAGATTTTCGAACCTGCAAGCAACTAGCAACAACAACTTTGTTTCTTGGAAATCAATCGATTTATTCGAATGGCATATAAGACATGGATTATTTGTTTGGGATTATTATTTGTAAGCATGGGAGGTGGAGTAATATTAGCATGGTGGAGTTTAAAGTTTCATACATCAAATAGACAATTATGGATGGTGCCTTTAGGTCTTATCTTGGTGGTTACACCAATTATAATTTGTCTTGCTATCCTCTTAGAATCTTATAACCATAGGGGAATTGATGATCATCAACATCTTGAATGTGTTTCCAAAGATTCTTCTCAGGATTTGGAAAGACCATTCTAAGCTTCTAACATTATTATTGTCTATACTTATTAATATTTAGTTACTATCTCAAGGTGTATAAGTTGAAACATCATAAAAGTTACTTTCGCTATCTGTTTTAATTCATGTGTCTTACTTTTGATACACTATACACTTATTTTCAGTTTACACCCACATAATCAATATTTATTTTTCAATAATGTTTGTATATTTTTATATAATATATATCAACCTTATATAAAAGTGTATATTAGCGTATAAACATGTATTAATCAACCTTGTATAAAAGTATATACATGTTGCTAGCTACGATGAAGAATTTCTTCTACGATTTTCAATTGTTCTTTTTATTCAAAACCAGCCCAAAATCATTACAAAATAAATTCAAATTTTGTAGGCAACCTCCTTAGAATATTTTTCGATAAATCTGAACAATATGCATTTAAATTTCTCATAAAACTCAAATTTAAATGTCATCTTCTTTTGAATATATATTTCTATATGTGTAAATAGATTGTAATGTGTTAGTATGATACAATTGAGACCTTTTTTGAATTGTCGAAGTCAAAATACTCTATTATATGAGTATATGTTAATAGAAGTTGAACAAACTATGATTACCAATTTGCTATATCGCAAAATATTGAAATCGAACTTCAAAATACCGAATCATATCGAATTAAATTAGTATGATAACAATATAATAATTTTATAAACTAAACAACAATATTATCATACCGAAGTTCAAATACCATACTACCATATCCACCTCTATGTAAGAACGTGGCATAGGAACGTAACAAATTATAAATTAAATTGAGAAAGATTTCTGGTACAGGCATTATCCACATGCTTTTAACACGTCCGATAGGCATGAAATAGTAAGAAAAAATTATTTTATTTAAGAAGTACATGAATAATTAAAATTATACATGATATACTAACTAAATACTTAAATATGCTTAAAGAAAATTAGGTGGGAATCTACTTGGATACAATGAGAGAGCGAGTCAAACAGGAGATAGACAAGTGAGAGAGTCAGATACATGCGAATCCACTTGGATACAATGTATCAAAAATAAATTACACCTGATTTTGACGTCATGTATCCAAGGTACATGCATCCTGATAAGTTTCGTAATAATGAAAAGTAAAAGGACCGAAGGGAAGATAATTAGGTACTAAACTAGTAAATTTATGTAAGTGACCCATAAATATACCACGCCCACAAATAATTGGCATCTAAATAATAAAAAAATAGATTAGCAAATTATAAACTTAAAAATATTGACACAACTTAGCCAACTAAATAAAAAGGCTGCTATATAATAAGAATTTTATATAACAATGAAATTATATACCTTATTTGTAGGCCTGAAAATAGACACAACTTATCCAGGTAAAAGCAAATAAATGTATACCATGTTATCAGTGTATACATGAATCAAATGTTTACAATGTATGTTTTTTCTATATTGGATTAAGAAATTTCATTATATTTATGTATACATGCATAAATTACATGTATATCACAAAATTACCTAAACTGAATTGAACCTATACATATATATACATATTGCCTACAATATCTTCTTTTCTTTTCATATTTACTGGTCAGAAAATAAACCACATATATATCACAAAATCCTGACATTGGGAACTTCTATCTACTAAGAAAAAGAGATGTGTAATTTAAGATTTTTCCTTCTTTTTTTTCAACTCAATGTTCAGAGTTCATATTTGAGTTTCGATTAAATTTGGATCGTGCACTGCAGAGACCATTTGGCGGTTGTAGTTCCAACATGATTTTCTCCATATCCAAGAGTCAAACGCGAGACCTCTAATTAAGGGTGAAGCAGTCTCACCACTGCACTACAACTCATGTTGCATGTTGGTCTTTCCCTTCTTATTATTCATGCTACGTTTAGATTATCTAGGAATGAACCTTCTCGTATTATCAAATTAGGGTACATAATAAGCCCTTACTTTGGGTGTGTTTGGTATGGATTTCAATTTTGCATGCATGTTTGGTTGGTTAAAATATTTTGAAAAGTATTTTTTCTAAGAAAATAAATTTCTTTAAAATGAGAAAACAGACTTACCTAATGAAGCTAGAAAAAATAAGTTTCATAAGTGACATTTCAAGTTTATTGTCTCCTCCCATCTACCCAACGTCCACCCCCACCCCTTGACCAATGACCATCCACCTCCCCGCCACTGCATAGGCCCTACTCCCACACCAATAATGTTTTGCTAGATTACATATAATTATTTTTGAAATAATTTTTTTTTTTTTACCTACTTACTATCAAAAATTAAAAAATAAATAAGAAACTAATCACTTATTTTCTAAGAAAATATTATTTTTCTTTGTACCAAACACACCCATTGATCTAGGGGGTTGGGAGTTACATCCAATAATAATGTATTCTATATCGGGATGAATTATTTTCTTTAATTTGGAAACTGAATCCATAAAGGAGCTAGACATACATATGTTTGACGGACCAATAATATAACTCGGCTTCTTCTACGTGTATTACCTCTTAACAATAATATATTCCATACTCGGATGGATTATAGAATTTTCTTTTGCTAAAAAATCCCCAAATGATAGATTCATAGGTTGGAATGACCAATAATAGAACTTGGTTTCTTACATTAGTACATGGGTATTACCTCCTAACTATAATGTATTTCATACTCGAAAGAATTATTTGCTTTTATTTGGCAACTAAATCTATAAATGGGAATTATATTGAGAAACTAATAATTGAACTTGGTTTCGTACATTACTACATGTGTGTGAACCAAACGTGCTAAGCCTAGTGGGAAAAAGAAAAGACCAAAAATACCCTTTTTTAAAATGAATGAAATGCCTTAAATAGAGAAGCTTCACTCAAACGGGCATAACTTTTTACTCCGAGCTCGAAATTAAGCAAACTTGGCGGCGTTGGAAAGAGGACTCAAAGACCTTCAATTTGATAGTTCATGGGCCACCTAATCCGTTATGTGCTAAAAGATGCTAGGCAGGAGCAGACCTCTCTCCCGTTTCCAGTACTTATTACACAACTGTGTGAGAGGGCAAGAGTCACCTTCAGAGCATCTACAGATGTGAGGATCACACCAGTATATCAGACAGATTGAGGCTGAATGTTTGCGGGATGATGTGGCTCGGAGGAAGCCGCCACCACCATACACAACGCCCGTGGTTGATCCCACCACACCGTGTGAAGTAGCTTGCTAACCCGACAAATTAAACTTCGAACCTTAGTCGGAGAAGTAGGTCTAGCCCAACTACAAACTGTCTCAATCTTCACCATATCCGCTATAATGCCATTCTTGGGACACGTGTATATATATATATATTGAATTTTCGTAAGACTAGAAGTTGAGTCAATAATTTTGAAATTCAAAATTCAATTTGAAATTTCAAATTCAGATCTTAAATACTATATTTTTATTTTTCTAACTCCTTTAGTGAAAATTTTGATTTGTAGAAGTTCTATTATTGATTGATAAAATAAGCAACTAGGCAACTAGGCTAGGTATATAATAATTGTATTTAACTTAAAATAAAAGGCATTGAAAAAGATGATCAATTAAAAACGTTTTCCAGTACTTCCCTCTCTTTTATAACTGGCAGATGATTAGAATAAAGAAATTATGATGCCATAAACAAAGCCTTTCTGTCAATATATATAATATTGTACGATGTAACATTTATAAATACTAGGCTCAAATTATTTGGGTTGATAGCCAAAAATGACATTATAATAAACATATTAAAATAACAAATTTCTTGATATGACGTTTGAACACGTATTACTTTGTTTACAAGCATACTTTTTTTAAAATAAAATAAAAAATCTAAAATATCTAAGATAGAGATGTATAGGTTATTTGGCCAAATTTTGGAATTTATTTTTGAGAATTTAAAATAAAAATATCTTTTTAAGAAAAAAAACTCTTTTGAGAAAAATACACTTAGAAACACTTCTAAATTTTTTAACAAATACTAATTACTATTCAAAAAGCACTTTTAAAATTTATTGGTTAAATACAAACGATTTCTCACAAAAATAATTTTTTATTTGTTGTAGTGTGATACACTTAAAAGGAGAAATTTGTACATAAACTAGATATTGCTAGTCTAGTATGGAGTTCAGTATGCTGCCCAAACACATGTTTATCACTCTGTTATTACAAATATTTTGATTGAATCAATAAGAAAATAAATAATAATCTTTTTATACAAAAAAACAGAAAACTTACTAATATTTCACAGAGCATATGTTTTCCTAATGAGTTGATTCAGTAAAAAAATCGAAGGAAAAATCACGTTTTAATAAAATACTTCTAAATTCCAACATGACTTTTTCACATTCCAAAGGGAAAACTTCAGTTCTTTAGAGTTTCAGGACTTGATTCGAGGTAGGTGATGGTTGTTGTGTTCCCGTGTATGCTATATATATATGTGCTTGTTAACTGCGTAGTCAGTAGTGCATGGATGTTATATGATTAGGAAAATTGAAAAGACATGAAATGAAAGATGTTATCAATCACATGCAATGATTGATAATTTGTGGTTGTGATTGTGTTGTATGTGATAATTTGTTGGAACGGGTATCACATCGGTACACTAACATCTGAAATGAGTTCTACGCCGGTACACTAACATCTGAAACGAGTACCACGCCATTACACTAACTATGGAGCGGGTATCACACTAGTACACTAACAATTGTATATGTGGGTGAGAACCAAACTGACTTGTTGTATTGTGAGGATTCATAATATTTATGCATATATGTTCAGGGTAAGGACTGAGAGTCCAGGTTATGTTATACATATATTTGTAATCTTGTGTTGTGTTCTTACTGATAAGTAGTTGCCAATTCATATTTCATTTATTGGAACTAAACGATTATCCTATCAGTACACTGTGGTTGTGTACTGATAATCTGATATTGCACTTGCTTTTTTTTTTGGTTGAGTATCGTCTACATTCTGACGGCTATTTTGAGACCTCAATTGCGAGACCTCAATTGTGAGACTTCCATCATCTGAATCCAAGGGAGCTACTTCCTTCGGACCAGGGGCGGAGCCACCTTATAGTTAGGGGGTAGAACCCTCTTCTGTGAAAAATTATACTATTTATACATGGTTAAAATATTTTTTATTTATATATAGTATATCTCGAACCCCCTTCAATTAGTCCGTGTGCTTATTTCTTCAGATTACTACGGATTTCTCTTTTTCCTTCTCAGTCCATTATTCCGACACAGACATTCTAGACTTATGCTTTATTTATTTATTTATTTTGGGGTTCCATCCCCTATCCTAGACTGTTAAATGTTTTGGTACTATGACTTTCAAATTTTAGGTTCCGCAATTGTTTTAATTGACTAGTCGAATTTATAGGGGCTCAAATTTTTAATTGCTTTAAGACTATTTTATTAGCGTTTTATACCATGGTTTGGTTTTAAATTGGTTGATGGGTTAATTTTGGGTTGGTAGTTGATTCTCCCACTGAAGGATTAGTATAGGTGTCACTCACGACAGGTCAAGGTCGTGACAAATTTTGTTGCTTAACTTTTGAATTCGAACACCGTCACATAAATTAGGACAAATGAGGAAGTTAGGTATGAGGCTATGAGCACACACACAAATATAAGTTGAGTTAATGGTGTTCCTTATCATACGTGCTTCAAATATTCATCTCTCTTTATCATCAATACCTAAACAAAATTACCAAAAATGGATGAACCAATCTCATCATCACCATCAAGCCTTCAACATAGGCTTCAATATATTTTCAAGAATCAAACAAATTATTATTCTGATTGGGCGTATGTTATTTTCTGGCAATCGTCGAATAATCGTCCTTGTTTAACATGGGGTGATGGCCATTTAAACATGAAGACGACGAATAATAAAGACGTCGAATGGTTCTACGTGATGTCTTTAGCTCAGTCTTTTTCTGTTGGTGAAGGAGTTGTTGGAAAATGTTTTAGTACTGGTTCTTTTGTGTGGCTAACAGGGGATCAACAATTTGAGTTTTGTCATTGTGAAAGGGCTAAAGAAGCTCATTATGTTCATGGGATTAATACTTTTGTATATATTCCAATTTCTAGTGGTGTGCTCGAACTGGGCTCGAGCACGGTGATTAAACAGGACTTGAACTTGGTTCAACAAGTCAAGTCTCAGTTCTTTGGTTATGAAACAATTGATCAATTTGATGATTTTGGTCTTTTCAATTGTTTGGAACAATATGGTCAAGAAGCAAAGAAAGGTGAAGTAGTTGTAGGTACAACACCACAGGAAAACAAAGTTGGATTTAAGGTTAGTTGCTTCAACTGAATTTCATTGTTTTTATCCTGCGTTTGGTCGGAGGTATTAGACCGTCGTGAGGTTATTTATCCCACCATTAATTTATACCTCAGTGAGGGGATAAGTTACCCCATATACATAGTGGAATAACTCATCCCGAATATTATAACTTGTTCCCAGAGGATTTGAATCACGCTGAAGAATAAACAAGAATGCTACCAATTCTCCTAAATTAAGAAGATATTTTCTCTGTCTCAATTTATATGATATAGTTTAATGATGCACAAGCTAGGTGTCATATTTTTCCATTTAATTGAATGTATGTGCATCATTCTTGCTTTTTCTTAAAAAATCTCAAGTTAGTGGCCATTTGGGCATTAGAATTGTGGAATTTGAAAAAAAAAGTAGTCTTTCTGAATTTGTTCGTCTAAAAAAATAATGATTATTTCCTTTATAGCAATTTTTTTAAATTTTAACTTTTTACCTAACATGTTGAAAGTCAAACAATTTTTCTGAAATATCGTAATATTTATGAAAAAAAGTGAAAAGTACTTATTTTGAACTTAAATGCAGAATTTGCCTTCGAAGAAATGGGGGAGAAAGGGGAGAGAGATTTGCGAGACACAAGGAAACCACGTAGAGGCGGAGAGGCAGAGAAGAGAGAAACTAAACTCTCGATTCTACGCGTTGCGCGAGGTGGTTCCAAACGTAACGAAAATGGACAAAGCCACATTGCTATCAGATGCTGTAACATATATTATCCAATTGAAAGCTAAAGTGGATGAATTAGAATCAAAAGTTCATAACAAATATTATTCAGAGATGAAGAAGAAACACAAAATGAAAAATGATAATGTAGTGGACAACCAAAGCTCTACCTTTTCTGAGGATCATGTAAGACTTACTAATCATTCCGTTCATTTTTACTTGTTCATTATTTTAAAAATTGATTTTCACTTTTAACGTATCAAGAAAAGAGAATTTTTATGAAATATTTCTTAAATTTCGTATTCAATCAAAACAGTATCATATAAATTGAGACAGAATGAGTTTTTCTAAAAGGATTGCCTTGTTCACTTCTCAGAGAAGGCTTATGTTTATAGAGTTTGGAAAAAAAAAAGGATATTCAAAATAGTCATCTTAATTATTCCATGAAAAGACATGTTATATATGTTCATTTAAATTTATTAAGTTTTAATAAAAACCGTAAATATCTAAATATAAATTTAAAGTAAGAACAAATTTTTGAATTTTGTAATCTTAAACATGTCACGATATGTATGTGTTCCCTTTCTCCATTATTTTTATCACAACTTCTTCAATATTCCCTTTCCATGTCAACTTTTAAATAGTTTATTTAGTTGAAAATCTATTGGCAACTTCTAAATCTTCCTTCACAAGATAGTATAACGTCATCACCTTTCCTGAAATCCTATTTATGAAATTACACTGATATGTTATTGTCGCCTAAAGATATGCATGTGCGAGTACTATAATAATAAAGCCTCCAAACTACTTCTTTTTTTAAAAAAAACTTCCAATGTGATACAATCCCATTTCAAATGTTACAAAGTATATCTCACATTATGTTGTGCAACATTTGGACCAAACAACCAGACTATGGAAATTGAAGTGAAGATGGTAGGTCAAGATGCCATGATTAGGGTTCAATCAGAGAATGTGAATTATTCATCAGCAAGATTGATGTGTGCTCTTCAAGAAGTTGAACTACATGTCCACAATGCCAACATCTCAAGTGTCAATGATCTTATACTACATGACATAGTTGTTAAAGTTCCTCAAGGATTGGAGACTGAAGATGAAGTAAAAAATGCTCTACTTAGAAGCTTAGAGAAAATAACATGTTGATAATTACCTATTTTTGTTTAATTTTTTTCTCAATAACAGTCTCGTCTGCTTTGACATTTTTTTGGATTGAGAATCGACTTCGGATTTGCTCCTTTGATAGCTAATGAGTAGCAAAGAAGTGTAGGGTTTTATGATTACACGTCCTAGCAAGGGGTATGATTGGTCGGTTTAGTGTATTATATGTTTTTTGTTTTTAAATATATCAAATCAATAAGATATTTTTAGGAAAAACTACAAAATATGGCAAACATTAATAACTGATAGATATTTGTATGACTATAAATCATTTTATTAAAAGTAAAACATGCACTTTAAAATTAAAATGTTACTTAATATAAAAATAGGTCATTTTTAAGTTAACTAAAAAAAAATCATATAAATTGAGACAGAAGGAGTAATTTATTTGAATAAAAAAAAACTTGTTTAATTTATACTTTTTAGTTTTAATTTATTTATCTTATTTCAATTTAACACAAGTAAAAAACAAAGTTAAATTTTATGATTTTAAATTTACTGAAAAATTAAAATTAAGAATTTGTCAAAAATAATGAAAGAATATATTTTTAAAATGAATAAACAAAGAGTAAGACAAACAAAATTAATTTTGTACAGTAATAGATTCCTTCTTTGGAAGGAGTTTTGGGTGACCGCCACATGGCTATTGACATTGACATTGGCAGACAACTTACCTCACTCATAATTGTTTTTGGAAAAACTTTGAGATTCAGAATTTAAACTCTAAACTTTAATTTTAAATTTTTTTTAGTATTTAATTTGTTATTTTTTATTCAATTTATATGATATAATTTTATAGGATATAAAGGTTTTTTTTTTTTAAAAAAAAAAAGACTTTTGGTCTTTAGTTTTTTTTTAGTACTAATGATTTTCCCCTACCACTAAAATCATCTTATTTTGTGCCATGAGTTTCTCCCTGTGACCACAAAAAGAATTCCCTCCCTTTCTAGTACAAGTTTCCAAAATAATTAATTTTTTTTTATAATTAGAAATAATATAATTCTCATGTACATAAGATGTACGTTAAGGAAATAAAAATATTGAGATGAATATGTGGGCATATTAGAAGCGATAAGATTACAAATGAGGATATTCAGAACAAAGTGTGAGTGATATCTCCGTGATGAACAGGATGAGGGAACTGACATTGAGATAGTTTGAATATGTGAAGAGAAGATGTGCAGACACCTTAGTGAGGAGGTGCGAGAGCTTGGTTATAGTAGGTACGGGGAGAGGTAGAGGTAGGCCGAAGAAATATTAAGGAGATGTGATTAGACAACACATGGTGCAACTTCAGGTTATCGAGGATATGACCTTAGATAGGAGGGTGTACATGACGAGTATTAGGGTAGAAAGTTAGTAGGTGGTGGAGTGTCGTCTTGCTTTTCGAGGGCTTAGGCTTGTTGATTTTTGTCGTTGTACTAGTCGTATTATTTTCGTTCCTGCTTGCCTATCATCGTCTGTTGTTTATTGTGTTCCGATTAACGCACTATTTTGATTTGTTGCTTTTGTTCCTGCTTTACACTCCTTCCCTTGTCAGTCGCATGTTTTCTCCACTGTTTTCTTTTTCTTTGTACATTAATTTATGACACTTGAACTAAGGGTCTTTCAAAAATACTCTCTACCTCCACGAAGTAATTATAAAGTCTGCATACATTCTACCATCTTCAAACTCCACTTGTGAAATTTCACTAAATATATTATTATTGTTGTAAAATAATATTGCTTTAAGCTTTTACTTGTTTAACACCATAAAGTTCCAACAATTTTTTTTATCAAACGAGATTAAGTTTGTGTGTGTAGTCTATTTTTGAAAGTGACTGTTCTATTAAACCACGAAACCTCTATAGCTGAATTAAATCTTTCACGATGAAAATGTACTCTTTTCTTTAACTCTCCAAAATAAGGGACTAGCTTGCTTCCACTTGTGGGGGACGGGCGAATGTCCAAAGAACACGTAGCCGGAGGTGGTGGGTTAATTAATCCATTTTGCCAAAACCATCTATGTGACTTTGTCCTTTGCAAGAACAAGATTGGTGGTCCTATATATATGTGATTCATTTAATTTGAACTAATTGGACAAAAACTTCAATTCATTTCAACAACATTTGGCTCTATATATATATATATGCCTTATCAGCAAATTACACGTGTCATAATAAATGATATTGTCAATGTTAAAAAGACACTTTTAAATGTCTAAACATTTTTGGCACAACCATGTGTGGGAAATTGTACCATATTTCATATCACAATTTATCTACTCATATTATATGGTTCAAAATCTGGTTTTAACATTCAAACGTATCATAAGACAATATGTGACTGTCAGAATTCAGTTAAGTCCAGCTCAGTGATACTTGTTATTACTAGTTTTAAAAAGATTCTTAAGTTCTCAAGTTCTAACATTATAATACTAATAATATCTAACATATTTAATTTTATTTTAAAAAAACTTTAATAATAAATTGATGAGAATATATACTTTCCATAAATTTAGGAGTGTATAACTGATGGAATATTACATCCCATAAATTTCTCTCAATTAGTTTGTTTTTCTCCTATTAATCAGAAAAAAAAAAAATCTTCCATCTTTTTTGTTCAAATTTTTAAAATATATTTTTTTGTGGTAGATCAGAAAGTGTGCGTATGTTTTTTTTAGTATCTAAATTGATTTTTTTTCTTGTTTTTTTTTCTGAAATAATAATAAAAACAATTAAACAAAGTAAATATATCGAAAATTAAAACAAGATAACTTTAATGACTGCTTCACTGAGTAGAGTATGTAATTGGTATTAAAATAGGTTTGTATGTAATGTTAATGAAAACTACTTCACTAACTTATTCATTAAATGTATTCATTAAATGTATAAATTTGATATATAAATTGATAACAAATGATGAACTAAACTTAATCAATTTAGATCTGATCTTATACACCTGGAGGAGGGGTTGAAAATCTTTTTTAGTATAAATTCCAAACATCATACAAACATAAATTTTTTACCTATTGTAATACTTACTTAATCTAATACTATAATTCACAAATTATAACTTATAAGTAATGTGAATGAAAATTGCTCTACAAAGCATAGATTATATACTATAAAGTATATAAGTGGTATTAAAATAGGTTTTAAATCATTTATAAAACATACAAAGTGTATAAATTTGATATATAAATGGGTAATAAGAGATGGATCAAGCTTACTCAATAAGGAGCTAATTTTATACCGTTTGAGAAAGGGTTAGGAACCTATATTAATGTATCATTAAT
>JAJONR010014907.1:0-10612 GCA_029582245.1 Solanum etuberosum
ATTTTATGGCGAGTTGAATATATTCTTTTTATTCAGTTTTTAAGCTTTTGTATGCTTGAGTTAGTCTTCCGCTTGTAGTCAGCCAGGATGAGGGTTCGCTTAGGGACCAGCAATGGTTCTCGAGTACCGGCCACGTCCAGGGTGTAGGCTCGGGTCGTGACATAAGTTCCTCATGGTTCAGTCCTTTGTATTCATGCATTGTAGTCATTCTCATGTTTCCATATGCATGTATGTTCATGAAAACTTGTTTTAAGCTTGGAGTCGATTTCTCCTTGTTTATGTGCATTTTGATGAGATTTATATTCATGTTGAGTTGTTAGTTTCTTTCCATACTCTATTCATGCTAGCTTGAGTTCCATTCAAGGATGAATGTTACTAAAAGGGAGATATTGTAACACCTTAGAAATTGAAAGTTGAGTTTGGAAAGGAAAAGGTGCATTTTTGGCACTGATGCAGAGTCTACAGAAGCCACCTACGTACCGTAGGAAGGCAGTCATAGGATTGGCTTGAGTTTTGGGAAAATGTCAAGTCCCAGATGTTGACCTACGAATAAACAAGATGAAACATAGAGTGTTCTACGGGTCGTAGGACTGATCCGCAGGGGTGATTTAGAGAAGTTGGTTGATACCTCAAGTCTACGAGTCGTAGAGAGTGTCTACGTGCCATAGAAGGGACCGTAAAGATGATTCAGAATTAGAGAACATTTGAGATTGAACTTGTGGACTACGGAAGGGTCTACGGACTGTAGAAGGGTCGACAGTTTGTAGAAACGATTCGTGGAAATTGGCTGGATCTCTGAGTCATAGTAACAGGTTCTAGGGGTTGACTAGGACATACCGTAGAAAGTCCTACGGACTGTTGGTCCAAACCGTAGACCTGTCCGACAATTTTTAAGTAAGGGTTTTTTGGTATTTTTCTACACACTTAAACCCTAAACTACGTCGTTTTGGCCCTATAACTACCACTGTAACCGTTTTTACTCTTCAAAGCCTAACTCATTCCCTCCCATTCACAAAAATCTCTCAAGTCTTCTTCTCCAAATTCTCTCAAGAGCGCCGAGGTGAAGAACTAGGGTTTCAAGAGCTTCAAGGTCTCATTTCCCATTGCTTTTGGGCTTTGATTATCAAGGTATGTGGGAATTCACTAATGAATCCCTTTCATCCATTGGGTTACAAAAAAATTGCAATCTCCTAAGTTGATTTCGCCCAATTCCATTAGGGTTTCATGCAAATCTCAACGAGTTCTATTTATTATGATTCAATTGCTTATATTCAATCTTATTATGCATGATTTGATTCAATTACATGAACTTTAATTGATTTTATATGGACTCATGACTATGTATACTTTATTAACGTGAAATATGAACCACACTTATGAACTTATGAATTATGATTCTGAAATCTATGTATGTTTTATGAAAAGAATGATTTATGATTAAAGGTTGTTTTAAGATAAAATGTCAATGATTTGTGAAAGGTTTTCTCACAATTGAAAGAAATCATGATTTAGATTCTTAGAAAGGTAAGTGTCTATTATGAAGGAGTTTATGAAATCATTATTTGAAAGA
Source organism: Solanum etuberosum (assembly GCA_029582245.1). NCBI lineage: Eukaryota > Viridiplantae > Streptophyta > Magnoliopsida > Solanales > Solanaceae > Solanum > Solanum etuberosum. The sequence continues at coordinate 1,571 of JAJONR010014907.1, forward strand.
AGCTACTCTAATATGAAATTATGATTGGATAAGTAGTCTTAACTGTTGCCTTTCTAAGTACTTTGATATAATTATGATTATGTATTTTCCATTGAGATTTACTTAGGTCTAAGAGAACTTTGGAATGGAGGCCCTACTGCTAGTATAAGTTTTGTCATTAGTAGCAATTCTCTTGTCACAAACTATGTGTCCACGTAGAATTTTCTTAAATGACCTAAGCTAGTGGATCCACTTTGCTACCTTGGCAAGTAGATTCCCCTTTTCGGTGTGAGGGTCATACTGGATTCCATATTATAGCTCACATGGTCCTATTGTCAGTTAACGGTAAATATCCCACATATAAACTATGTTTTCTTCAAAAGTTTTATGAAAGTTTCTCAAATGGTTTTAAGTATGCATTGACCTCGTATATGATTAATGATTTCTTTATAATGGTTTTTATCACATTTTACTTGGTCTTGCATATCATGTTTTAAGCTCATCATGTTATTAGGCTTTTCGTTTTTACACATTTTCCCATACTTATTACATTCACCGTACTAATGCATATTTGCGCATATATTGTCTCATAATATAGGGTCCGTCGCTCCTCCTCCCTCTCATGCCTAGCTTGAATTGCTCTACAAGCACCTTGGATTGGTGAGTCCTCATGGTTCGAGGGCAAAGCCATAGGCACTTTTATTGCTTTTATGGTCAATTCAGTTTCAGACTTGTATGTGGTGTATGCGTTACATCCCAACCACTCTTATGATGTTAGAAAGGCTTTTGTCAGACTTAGTAGTTTTCCGCGTATTCTCATATGTACTCTGTTGGTATATTTTATGTCATCTTATGATTTAAGAATTATATTGATTCTATCTCTTAAATTGTATTTTATTACGTCATGCTTATGTCGAGTAGCTTGTTAAGGGTCTCTCGGGGTCCTATCCGCCATGTCACGTCTAGGGTGTACTTTGTGTCGTGACACATTTCAAGTGGTGTTACTTATCTATGTGATTGACACTTGAATACACGCTCAAAAGGTTTTCCAAAATTTGAACCAAAAGTGTTTAATAAGAATATTTTATCACGTGTTTATATGTTCAATCAAAATAAGTTGTAATTTGAGTGTTAAAATGAAATTTATTGAAATGATCGACTTGGGTCTACGTACTTACTCTTGCTTTCTCTCCCTTTTCCTATAACCAACTCACATAGCAATGGAACTCCAGTTCCACACCGCTATGTAAGTTCGTCCTCTTTCTGTATGTTCCCTATCTGGTTTGTTACTCTATTTACATAATTCAGCAATTAGGCAAGCAGAATAACTCATGCTTGGCATAAGAAAAATTCTATTAACTAGAAGGAAGTTTGCTCCAATCCAAGTGAATCTTTTTCACAACCAGTATAAACTGAGAATAAGAAGACAACCAATTTTTTCCAGTATCTCATATTAGGAAATGGGTTTATTGGGTTAGTTTGGCCGGGTATACATGCCTATTGGATCGGCTACAAGAATTATACTAAGAGGAATTTTAATTGGAATAAAAATATATCCGTGTAGGCGTCACATAAGATAATAAGGGTGGAGAGTTAATAGTTTAAGGGTAAATATGTACTTCAAATTACTGATGCATAAACTATACATTATACACTCTAACATAATAAAACCAAAAAAGCACCCTGACAATACAACAATACTAGTCCCACTAATATTTTGTCATGGACCTAGCTTCTCACCAAAATAGCTTACTTCACAGCCACTTGGTGTCAAAGGTTATTCATTTTCATACAAAGGTACCTTACATATATATCAGGGATTACAAAGCTCGCTTTACATGAGTAGGCGGACGTGCATCCATTGATGATAACCTATGAGATATGAAGTGCATTGTTGGCCTTGATTTTGGAGCTTCAAGCAAGCAAGAGCTTGCTAGTTTGATGATAAAAGCCAAAATATCTTTTACTTCATCTTCAGGATATGGAAGACGTTCATCTAGCAAATCACTAAGCTGCACATGATCTATAGTCAATGAATTTGCTACCACGGTAATGTATTCCCCGAGATGCTTTCCTTTGATTATCTCCAATGCTAATACTCCAAAGCTATAAACATCACACATTTCCGTAACCTTTATTGTATACGCAAGCTCTGAAACAACACAATTTCCAAAAGAGTATTAACAATTTAAATGTGCAAATGAGATTTAAACAGTATAGAGTGTTTGGCTATAGTTCATAAAATTTTAGAAAAGGATAAAAATATTTAAGTTGGACCTTACCAGGTGCAACATAGCCATATGTGCCTGCAAACGCAGTGCAATTGGATGAGTCTGGCTTGAGAAGCTTCGCTATGCCAAAGTCTGCAACACGAGCTTCATACTCGGAATCAAGCAAAACATTACTGCTTGATATGTCTCGATGAACAATCGGTGGTGAACAATCCTCGTGCATGTAAGATAAAGCAAAAGCAACAACCTTGATGATATTCACCCTTTTCAGCCAATCCAATTTCTTGGACTCAACTTCATTGCTCAAAATAATAGACAAACTCCCCCTCTCCACATACTCATAAACCAAGAACGAGTGTTGTGCATTCGAACAATAGCCCTAGAGGTTCACAATGTTCCGGTGCTTAATCCTAGTCAATGCCCTTACTTCATTTAAGAAGCTTTTGGGAGGTGTATATTCAAATGAAGAATGAAGTCTCTTCACAGCTATATTCCTTAATGATGGAAGTTCTACCTTGTAAACGCTTCCATGCCCGATGCAAAATTTTGCATCAAACTCCTCTGTTGCGTTTAAGATGTCCTTGTACAATGCCTTTCCATCTAACATGGATATCGAAAGCCAACCATCACCATCCCGTCTTTCAACATCTCCAACTCTCCTTTTATCACACATAAAGAGAATACCAATGAAAACACAGAGCAGTACTAGTGCTCCTATAACATGAAGTACAGTGATGGGGATGATCTTACGTCCCATCGCCATTGAGTGTTTCTTCACCACAGAAGACGCCCTTTCACAGGGAAGGAGTCCTGTTACATTGCCGCAAAGACCTTTGAAGCATTCGTAAAAGCTTTGTTATTAGGGATTGGACCTTCCAACTCATTGTATGACAATACGACATCCTGCAAACCAGTCAAACTTTCAAGTTCTTTAGGAATGCGCCCAGATAGGCCATTGTGGGAAATATTTAAGCTTACCAAGACCTTCAAATTGGCTAACTGATGGGGAATATCTCCAACCAGAAGATTATAGCTCAAATCAATACATTAAAGTGAGTTATCCTCCCTATCTCCATTGGAATATTGTTGCAAAGTTTGTTGTTACTCAGGTTCAGCTGAAACAAGTGTATGTAATCTCCTATAAACGTTGGGATCGACCTACTCAATCTATTGTTTGACAGATCTAGGGACTCTAACTTTGTCAGTGACCCAAGTTCCCCAGGTATGTTGCCAGAAATATTGTTGTTTTGCACAAAAAGCTTAACCAGAGAAGTTAATTTTCCTAATTCCATTGGAATCTGCCCAATCAAATGATTTGATGAAAGATCAAGTCCTAGAAGCCCTTTGACATTTCCAATTTCTGGTGGTATGCCGCCACCAATGTTATTTTTGGCTACCCGCAGATCAATCAAATCTTTGCATTTCCCCCAGTTGTTGCTAAGTTCACCATGAAAATCATTGTCGCTCAAATCAATAAACAAAAGATCTGGATGTATGCCAAAAGCTTCAGATAAATTTCCAATGAAACTGTTGTTATTAAAGCGAACCCATTTGAAAGTGTGTTTAAATAAAATTGCACACTTTTGAGCTCGGTTAAGTCACCTATAGTTATTGGAATTGAACCAGAAAGTTTGTTGTCACCGAGATGTAGTGACTGCAAGTTTCTCAAATTGCCAATGGAAGCAGGAATTGAACCACTAAGCTGATTATAGGATAAATGCAGATCATTAAGGTTTTTCAGATTCGCCAACTCACTAGGAATGGGACCAGAGAGTTGGTTAGAAAAAAGGTACAAAATTTTGAGCTGAGTTAAGTCACCTAGAGTTATTGGAATTGAACCACTAAGCTGATTAGTGGATAAATCCATATCATTGAGGTTTTTCAGATTCCCTAACTCACTAGGAATAGGACCAGCAAGCTGATTATAGGATAAAGGTACAAAAAGTTAAGCTCATTTAAGTTACCTAGAGTAATTGGAATTGAACCACTAAGCTGATTATCGCATAGCTCCAGATCATAAAGATTTTTCAAATTCCCCAATTCACTAGGAATGGGACCAGAAAGTTGGTTAGAATAATGGTGCAAACTTTCGAGCTCAGTTAAGTCACCTAGAGTTATTGGAATTGGACCAGAAAGATTGTTCCTCTGTAAGTCTAAAACCTCAAGTGACTTCATCTTCCCTATTTCAACAGGAATGAAACCATTTAAATGATTGTCAAAGATGAAGAGCTCAACCCATGACACCAGCATTAGTAATATTCAACCTGTTTATCCGACCATTAAAGCATATAACTCCATACCAACCCCTGCATGCATCAGTACTTAGTGTCCATGAAGCCAATAAGGAATTACTTTGTTTCGGAAAGTTGCTTTCCATTTCAGGAGAGCAGTTGCTTCCTCAGTAGAAGCAAAAGTAACTGTGAAGAGAATGAAAAACCGAACGAAATAAAATATTCTGGGAACCATCTTGAAAGCTAAAAGATTTCAGTTGTTTGTTTTGGTTATTTATGAACTTTTGCAGGTATAGTTTTATGTTGTAGTGAATCACTACAAGTCTGGCTGAGTCAAAATGGCATTTAATGTCTCACTACTCATGGAAGTATATACAATGGAAAATGTGGTCGGATTGGCCAATCTTATAGTTGTGGGAAATAATTATAATGGACAACAGGACAAGTCTCTCAAGACTTATCATCTTAGAAGAAAAAGTCACAGAAAACACAAACTCCTCCTCCAGATAATATCTCTGTTCCATGATTTGATGTATAACACACGTATAATATTGATCGAAACTAACCATAAAATACAAAGCAACTTTTCTTGTTAATTTCCAAGTTTGTTGTAATAATAACAATCTCAAATTTTTATAAAATGACAAGGCATCTATGATAAGTAGTATCGTTTTTTGTGGGCCATCGATCTTGGAATTGTTCAAATTTTTGCTCAAATAGGCCGAGAAGAAGAAAAGTCTCAACACACAGTACTTCACGATTCTTCTTTCATATGTAGCAGTAGTTTCCTTACAAAATCAATCAAATTAAAAAGCAGTAAACAAATAAGGTCTGTATCATGGAAATAACTTAAATAAACTGATGTTTCCGTATTTTCTCTCCTCATCCAAAATAAGAGGTTGACATGGTATGATAGATATTGAATTTCATAACGAAATCATAACTTTTGATAGTGCAGTATCAATATTTTTATATTTGACAAGATATTTGGTGTTTGTAAAAAAATATTGAATACCACACTGAAGTGTAAAGTAATGTATATAATTCATATATATTATTTGTCACTACTCAATCCACCATTAGGTAAGCAAACTCTTTCCAATCAATAAGAAGAATAATAAACGTGGAAGTAAAAGCTCAAAACAAAGCGTGTCTTAAATAACCTCATTCATATAAACTAGAAACAAAATGTGGAATAGACAAGTCAAAACTCCTCAAAACCTGGTGTCATAAGTACAAGCCTCTAAGAAATCACAAAGTACGATAACAAATACTACAAAGTTCAGGAACGAGAAAGACATAGACAAAACATAAGGATAGAAGAGATTTGGGAATTATAGATCAACCAAGTAGCTACCTTCGAATCTCAAATGATCAACAAGTAACGAGGATCACCTGTTATTTGTGCCCAGCTCAAAACCTACATAATAAAGGTGCAGAAAAGGCAAGGGTGAGTATGAAAATCCACGTGTATTAAGCATCATAGTCCACTGACCTGAAGCGATGTCGAGGGTCGGTTCTACATTGTTCAAACCTGTGATCACTCTCAAATATCAATCCATCTCTATGAGACTCAGACTAGCTTCTAAAACCAACAACAAATTGCTATCATTCATTTTAGACCACAAGTTTTAGAAGTCTTCATTTCTTTCTTAAACTCCATGCCGAGTCAAACTACTTCACATAAAATGGAACAAATGGAGTAATATATTTGACATTGTCAAGTAGCAACATTTACTTGCGCTGGGCACAATTTCTTACAAGTAATCATCCACATGCTTCAGCGGACGTCATTGAAGAATATATGCAACATAATTTCTTTAATGGAAAGAAGGAGATTGCAGAAAGAATCTGTAGGTATCTGGGCAATCGAGAAAAAATTGGAAGGGTAGGCCTTTCCAATTTTATTCATTGCTCCAATAAGTTTAATGCCCTTTCTGAAGAGCTCATAATTGAACCAGCAAAAGATGATACAAACTCTAATTGTAATATTAGAGCTTCTTCTCCAATTAATTATGTGTCCAATGGTGATACTTTTCCAGACGCAGACAACAAAGCTGATCCCGAGAAAACATTAAGAACTTCCCTCAGAAGTGTGATTCCAGCACCAGAGAGATCTCTCACTAGTCACTCTGATTTAGATTTTTCTTCTCCTTCTGACTTTCTACCTCTCCCATGGCGCGAAAAAGGTCCGACCACTCAAATTTTAGTAAGGTAGAGGCACAAAGAACCAAGTCTCACCTTTTAACACTGGAATAGGATGCTGAAATCAGGGCACTTACTTCAACTTAACTGTTCAAAATGACAACACTGAAGTCAGAAATCTAAAAATTAGCCCTGGCAGAAGAGATCTCTTGGCGACAGAAATCAAGGTGCCTTTGGCTTCAAGAAGGGGATAGGAACACCAAATTCTTTCAAAAGATAGCTAATTCCAATAGAAGGAGAAACCACATTGATAAACTCAAGACAGAAATGACTTGATTGAGGAGAAAGAACAAATGAAAGAAGGAATCTTGGGATTCTATCAAACACTTTATTCTGAGAATGAGCCTTGGAGACCTACTGCTAACTTTGAGGACTTAGCTAGCATTACTGAAGAAAAGAAAATTGATCTAGAAAGGGAATTCACAGAAGAGGAGATCATAGACACCATCAAGGCATGCTCTCCTTATTTTGGTTGATTCAATCCAGTTGGTTTCTTCTCTACCCAAAAAGGAGTTAGATAGAGTGACCCCCTCTGCCCATTCCTTTTCATTTTAGCCAAGGAGGGTCTTAGCAATATGCTAAAAAAAGCTAGGAATCTTCAATGGTCTAAGGATGAAATGACAGTTTCACACTTGTTATATTTTATGTGTCACCAAGCCCTAGAGACCAACATAAATCTTCTTCTTCATTGTACAACAACCACATGCATATGGAGCATGTTCATCTTAGTTTTTCATCTAAAATGGGTTATGTCAAGTAGTATTAAAGATGCACTGGTTAGCTTGAGCTCGTGGAAGGCACCTCTTCATTCATTGTTACATTCTTAGGTCTAGAGTTTTAACAACCCTTTATAGTTGGAGCAATTTTTTTCCTGTCAATTCCCTTGAAACTTTCTTGGAATTTGTTAGCTCCTTAACTTTAGATTAGCCTTTTGTAATAGAGCTAACAATGTCCAGTGGCGAATTTAAAGGCAAAGAATAGGGCATCGGAACCGTGGTCTTTCGTAAAACTAGATATTTTATGTATATATTTTGTAAAATTTGTACAATGTTATATTCTGGCACCTATACTTTAAGAAGTCTAACAAGTCCACATGGTTAAATGTTGAGCTTTTGACCTTAAGGATTAAGGATCAATTCCCACTTAATACATTTTTCTTGGTGCACCCATGTTCGAAAAATCCTAGATTCGCCTCTGACAATGTCTTGTACTTTCTATGTGTAACGACCCTTTTTGGTTGTTATAGGTAGACCATTTGGTGGAAATTTTGGATTAGAAAACTTTTTGGGTAGTGAGTCGAAAAATCTTAGGCTAGGGCAGCTTAGCCAAAATCTGAGCGAGCTGAGGTCTAGGAAAAATGAAAAATGGGTTGGGCTATATATCTAAGCTCGGATCACGTTTTCTAATAGCTAAGACATTAAGAAATCCATAGAGCCTTTCCAAATTAAATTCGGGTGAATAAAACTCCCGGTATCGAACTTGGAGTAAAAAGGCTTAAGATAGAACGTTAAGATTCAAAGATGTATTGCAAAATGGGGGCTTTGAGAAGGATTTCCGAGCTACTGCCTCCGTGCAATTCTCTATAGCAGGTTTCACGCCCCTAAAGCGGGGGAAATTAACTTCCGCTAAAGCGGTTGATCCTGCTATGGTGGGGCCACTATAGAGGGTTGGGTCGCTCTAGTGGGGTAAGTCAGGTTTTTTGTGTGCAGAAAAGTCCCAAAATCGATTATTATTTGGCTATCTCATTTTGTGGAATTGCAGAGGAAACTTAGGGCATTTTTCAACTATTTTCCATCTTTCTCTTTGCTAAAGAAAAGTTAATTACTCCCCTAACTTGTACTCTGATTTTTTATCCCTAGAATCTATGATGGTCGGCCTTAGGGGAAGGTTTTAGGGATAAGGCACAAGTACCCCCTATACTATGACCGAAATTCCAGAGGCACACCTAAACTTAACTAGAGTTCTATTACCCCGAACTCATTTTTTTTGTATTTTTGTGCACCTTTTGTGCTGACGTGGCACCTTCAGCCACCCAAGTTGGCTATGTTTGTACACACGCGCCTGCCACGTGTGTAAGCATTTTATTTTATTTTATTTTAATTTTTAATTTTTTTTTAAAAATATTCTTATTTTCTTTATCTTGTATTTAAATTAAGTTAATACTTGCGAAAATGAAATAAAACATAAAAAAATTAAAATGTTAAAATTAAAGGAGAATTTTTAATTATTTTTTTTGAAAAATACACATAATTTTTTAAAAATAATTAAAAGTGAAAAGATAAGAAATTAATGAAAAAAAAATAATAACAAAGTAAGAAAGAAATTAAAATAAATATTTTACAAAGAAAGAAATGAAAATAATTATATATATATATATATATATATATATATATATA
>JAJONR010014908.1:0-10401 GCA_029582245.1 Solanum etuberosum
CTATTTCCAATTTAGTTCTTTTTAGAACTCAAGGTGCTACATCTAGTGACCTTAACACTTAAGAAATTTTAAATTCCTCGGTAAAATTCTACTCACAACGAAGGATGGTTCGAGTCTTAGCTCAAAAAATTTCTGGGGTGTTACACATGTTTACTTCTAGATCTGGATATCAGAGACCTAAAAAACCTTATGCTCCCAATGCATTTATTGATTATTGTCACATGAAAGGACATTTGAGAGCTGATTGTCACAAGTTACTGAAGAGTGATCACTGTCATAAAACTGGACATCTCAAGGTTGATTCTTTTCGTTTGATTGGATATCCACCTGATTACAAAGGTAAAAGAGAGGCTGCAGTGGCTGGGAATTCTGTTTATGATGCAGGATCTGTGAGGTCTCCACTGAATCCTCCCAATCATTACCCCATGCTCCAGGCCTGTGTGCCTCATTTTCAGGCTTCTCTTGCTCAACAAGGGATGACGCTAATGCCAATGTTCACTCCAGGACAGCATCAACAATTACTGAGAATGTTAGAGCAGACTTCTATTAATGAGACTACTGGCAGTGCTAATATGGCAGGTACATCTTTTTTGCCTATTTTGAAATGGATAATAGACACATGTGCTTCTCATTATATGATAGGTGATCCTAGATATTTACAACACAAAGGCTTGATAGAAAATGCAGGGAAAGTTCAATTGCCAACAGGGGATTCTGCACATGTGTCACATTTTGGAGACTATCACATAGGAGGAGGTGATGTTCTTAGGAGAGTCTTATGTGTACCTACATTCAAGTTCAACCTTATGTCAGTTTCTCAAGTAACTAAGGACTTGAATTGCAGTGTTACCTTCTTTCTTAAATACTGTGTTTTTCAGGATCTCTCATCTGGTAAGGTGAGGGTGATTGGTGAGGTAGAAGATGGTATGTACACGCTATGTTCTCAGAGAAATGACGAGGAAGCAACACCACCACAGAGATGTTTGGCTGCAACTCAAGATGCGGATGCCAATGTCTGGCATCAAAGGTTTTGTCATGTGCCTATGGCTGTAATAAGGAAAATTCCTTCATTCCCAAAACTTGGTAGTACTTTTGCATTACATAATTGTGAGATCTGTCCCTTGGCTAGGCAAACAAGGGTGTCATTTCCACATAGTATTAGTAGGTCTATTTGTAACTTTCAATTAATTCACATGGATGTTTGGGGTCCCTATAGAGTTGAAACTTTTGATGGAATGAGATACTTTTTGACAATTGTTGATGATTTTTCAAGGTGGACATGGATTTTTTTGATGAGGCTTAAATTTGATGTTAGTAGCTTGTTGAAATATTTTTTTACTGAAGTAGAGACTCAGTTTGGTAACAAGATTCAGAGAGTAAGGTCTGATAATGGTTCTGAATTCTTCCATTCTACCTGCAATGAACTTTTTAAATTACATGGTGTTATACATGAGAGCTCTTGTCCACATACACCTCAACAAAATGGTGTTGTGGAAAGAAAACACAGGCATATTCTTGAAACAGCCAGGGCAATCAAGTTTCAAGCTGGTTTTCCAGATAAGTTTTGGGGGTGTTGTATTCAGGCTGCTGTGTATGTACTAAATAGAATCCCTTCTACTGTCTTAGGACATGTGTCTCCTTTTGAGAAAATATACAACAAACCTCCATCTTTTGATCATATGAGAGTCATAGGTTGTTTGTGCTTTGCCACCAACCTCACAAACCAAGATAAGTTTAGTCCCAGAGCAATAAAAGTTGTTCTAGTAGGCTATGGATCAACTCAGAAGGGATATAAACTTTATAATCTGTATAGCATGACCTTCTTTGTCAGTAGGGATGTGGTATTCTTGGAATCTAATTTTCCTTTTAAAAGTGATACTACAGCTGAACAAAGTCAGACTTTTACTCCAGACTTGTTTGTTTTTTATGATGTTGTTACTCCTCCAACTCACAGTGTATCATCTCCTGATTCAGTTCCTGCTCAGGTAGTGAAAACTCCTTCCCTAGGATCACCAGCCCTATCTTCTCATGATACTCCCCCAGCTCTATCTAATGTCATTGATGCACCACAACTAAGAAGGTCCACTAGAGGTTTTAAACCTCCAATTTGGCACAAAGATTATGTCACAAAAGCTGGTCCAAGTAGTTGCCTTTACTCCATAGCTTCAATGTTAGATTACACAGGGCTGTCACACCAATATCAGAGTTTTGTCTCAAAGTTTTCAATTGATATTGAACCTGCAAGTTATTCTGAAGCTGCAAAAGATAGTGGATGGATAGATACAATGCAGAGTGAAATAATGGCACTAGAAGATAACAAAACTTGGGAACTGGTGGACTTGCCTAAAGGAAAGAAATCTATTGGATGTAGGTGGGTTTACAAGATCAAATACAATGCAGATGGAGGTGTGGAAAGGTTCAAAGCTAGGCTGGTAGCTAAAGGATATAATCAAAAGGAGGGCTTTGATTATCAAGAAACCTTCTCTCCTGTGGTTAAAATGGCAACTGTTAGATCTGTTATCTCCATTGCAGCTGCAAATAAATGGAGAATTCAACAAATGGATGTGTATAATGCCTTCTTACAAGGTGATTTATATGAGGAAGTGTATATGACTCTACTTGAAGGTTTTGGTAGGAAGACAACCAACACTCAGGTTTGTAGATTGTTGAAATCTCTTTATGGTTTGAAACAAGACTCAAGGCAGTGGAACATCAAGTTAACTACCACCTTGATAACATTAGGTTTCATTCAAAGCATAAGAGACTACTCTTTGTTCACTAAGAGAAGGGGGGGACATAATTATGATAGTACTCATCTTTGTGGATGGCTTATTATTGACAGGAAATGATATGACTATGATCCAAGAGACTAAGGAAGCACTGCAGCATGCTTTCAAGATAAAAGACCTAGGAGAGCTTAGATATATTCTTGGTTTGGAGTTTGCTAGAAATGAGGATGGTATACTCATGCATCAGAGAAAATACACGCTGGAGTTAATAGCAGATATGGGGCTAGCAGGAGCTAAGCCAGTCTCGACTCCCATGGAGTTGAATCAAAAACTCACTTCTGTTGAGTTTGATGCCACCATACCTCTTGCCCATACTGATCCACTATTCCAAGATCCTACTAGTTATCAAAGGCTGATTGGGAGGCTGTTGTACCTCACCACTACCAGGCCTGATATATCATTTGTTGTGCAGTGCTTGAGCTAGTTCATGCATTGTCCAAAGTCTTAACATATGGATGCTGCACTTAGGCTAATTAGATACCTCAAGTCAGCACCAGGATTGGGAATATTGATGTCATCCACAGGGAGCAACAGTCTAGAAGTATTTTGTGATGCAGACTGGGGTTCATGCATCAATAGTAGACGGTCTATTACTGGATACTTGGTTAAATTTGGAGATCTACCTATCTCTTGAAAGTCTAAAAAACAACTCACAGTATCCAGGAGTTCAGTAGAAGCTGAGTACAGAGCTATGGCTTCAACAGTAGCTGAAGTAGTGTGGCTGGTTGGCCTGTTTCAGGAACTTGGTGTCAATATTTCACTACCAGTATCTTTGCATTCAGACAGTACCTCAGCCCTTCAAATTGCAGCCAATCCTGTTTTTCATGAAAGGACAAAACATATCGATATTGATTGTCATTTTATAAGGGAGAAGATTAAAGATGGACTGATTGTAACAAACTATTTGTCTACCTCAGAGTAGCATGCTGATGTTTTTACTAAGGCACTTGGGAAAGGTCCACATAGTCATATTATGTCCAAACTAGGAATGAAGAATATCTTCATAGCTCCTAGTTTGAAGGAGGGTGTAAATGAATTAAACAAATATATAAATGTGCCTTAATCATGATTAGTTGAAGCTGTATTTATGCATTGCTTAGTTAGTGGTGCAGATAGCTGAATTAGTTAGTCATGTTAGCTTCTAGAATCAAGTACAGTTAGTTACAAGTTTGTTAGAGCTGAGTCGGTTATGAATATTCTATATAAGTGATCCCATTGTATAAAATGAATGAAGCAAGGAAGCAGTCTATATTCCTTTTTCTCATGAATATTTTCCAGTGTTCTTAGCTTCTGTGCAATTCGATCAATAATTCACTAAACTTCACAAGAGCAGTAGACCAAAAAAACCTCAACTTTATGAGTATTGATCGCCCTAGACTCTACTTCTTTGCTTAATGATTCTCTGTGAATATGTGTTCTTCCTCGTCTCTTCTTTTTTTTACCGTCTCGCTTATATGTTGTCTCTTTTGAAGCCCAAAAACTAAAGAAATCCCCCCGAGTTCCAATCTTTTTACCCCCTTTTTATCTTCACTCGTTAACACCTAAAAAGGATAGCAGGGGTCCTTTTTTGAAGAAATTCGGGATTGATTTCTGGGGAAAAAGGGGCTAAAAAATTTGAATTCCTTCGCTCCTTTTCAAGGTGATCGTGAAAGGAGCTGTTGCTACCCTGAGACTCCGCGAAAAAGGGGAAAAGGAGACCTGAGGGATGGGGTGTCGAGAAAAATGGGAGGAAAAAGAGTGTAAGGCGTACTGTTCACATTGTGAACTGCAAATCGTACACGTCGTTACTGTTTGCGCCGTTTGAAATCACTTTGGAATTGTTGAAGGGATGGGTTCGATTTCGTTCGCGAAGAAGACCAAGACGCAAGGGTCGGGTCTGGTACTGCATTGTTGCTGTATTGGAACGCTGGATATTGTTTTGGTATTGTTGCTGGGAATTGCTGAATAGAATTGTTAAATTGGATTGGTTTGCGTCCAAAATCTTGGCTGAAAATCGATCCAATAAGTGGAACAAAATGTGGCTATATTTGAATTAGAAAAACAACCAAATAAATTGCAAACTTAACCCACTTAAATTTGAAATTTAGCCAAATTGACTCAATTATTAAATTTAACTAAAACCTAAATAAGACAAATTAATATAAATTAATTAATGAGCCCCTTAATCTTAACGAAATAAAATAATTAACTTAATTATAAACTAATTAACTCAAGATATAGCCTATAATTTTAAACTAAACTAATTTAATAAAATATTTAAGTAAGAAATAAAATATTTTTGAGTATTCATAAAATATACTAATTATATACATAATTATCTAAAACATATATATTATTTAAAAATTGTAAAAAGTGACAATACTATTCAAAATAACGTGCAAACTATTTTTGAAATTTTATAAAATTAATTATTTTAAACTGTTTGAAATTGAAGAAGCTCGATGATTAATATACATTGTGGAGGGTCAAAGTTGGGTGTCAACAATGGTTACTGACGAATTGCAGAAAGTCATTGATGAATACAATAAAATTGCTCAAGAAAAGAAAGATTGGCAGATTCTTCTTGAAGCAAGTCAGATTGAAGTCGACTTACTAGAAGAAGAACTGGAGGAAGTAAAATGCATTTGAACAGTATCAGCAAATCTCCTAGTCATAGCTTTGTCAGATCCAACAGATCTACTCTTAACAACAGGAGAGGATCTCCTAATCACTAGGGTTGTTCAAAACCGAACAAAAATCGATAACCCGAACCGAACAAAAATCGATAACCCGAACCGAAAAAAAGTTATTGGTTTATCAGTAATGGGTTATTGGTTTAGCGGTTCAAATTACGGTTTTGATTTTTTTTGTTATCGGTTCTTAACGGTTTGAGGTTTTTTCTTAACGGGTTAACCGATAACCCGATAGTAAATTAAATAATTATATTTATACCATTTTGTATATAAAGTCTTTGACTTAGAGTTTAGTTTCTTACTTTTATTTCTGGCTATCTCAAAATCTTGATTATTCTATAATGTAAAAGTGTTTGCTTTTGAGCAAGATGCAACTTGTGAACTCATGTACATGATTCATTCGATTTGTCACCTTGTTTCTAAGTGATTTTCATTAATTTATTTTTGTGTCAAATCTTAACGGTTAAATCGATAACCGAACCGATAATGATCAATAACTGATAAACCATTAACCGATAATCCAATATCTTAATGGTTCTATAACGGTTTAGCATCTCTACAAACTGATAACCAATAAGTCAAACCGATATACTTCAAAACCGAACTGAACCGACCGATATGCAGCCCTACTAATCACAGTTCAAATAGAGCCAACAAATCTATATCTAATACTCCTTATAACTCTTCATTTCATTCCACTGAACCATCGGTTAAAGTTACTTGTTATACTTGTGGTGATCTTGGTCACAAATCTTTTAATTGTAAGAAATATTCTTCTAGAAAGTAGATTTGGAGGCCAAAAGTTGCTAACCATCAAGGACCCAAAAATACTTGGGTACCTAAAAAAAACTAATCTCTTTGTTTTGTAGGAGCAGTCCAAGAAAACCTATAAAAAAGGAATGTGGGTACTTGATAGTGGATGCTCCAGACACATATGTGGAAAGAGAGAAAATTTCAAAACGATCAAAAATATTGATGGAGGGTTCGTATGATTTGGAGACAATGCCAAAGGAGAAGTAACAAGAGTTGGATCTATCACTCTTAGCTCATCATGTGATCTAGTTGAAGTGTATCTGGTTGAAGGACTCAAACACAATCTCCTCGGCATTAGTCAACTATGCGATGCTGGATTTCACGTCTCTTTTAATACAACAAGTTGCACTATCAAACATCCAGATAGAAATCTCACCCTCATCGGAGACCGAATCAATAATATACATGTTTTAAATAATGTTGATTTTCCTACCCTTACATGTCTTACTTCAGTATCCAGTGATCCTTGGCTATGGCACCGAAAGCTCGGACACGCAAGCATGCATGCTCTAGAGAAACTATCTAGACTTTAACTGGTCATCGTTCTACCAAAAATAAATTTCGGAAAATATCATATTTGTGATGCATGTCAACTTGGTAAGCAAACTCGCTTATCCTTTGAAGGTAAAGATATTGTAAGTACTGTTAAACCCCTTCAGCTTCTTCACTTGAACCTCTTTGGTCCTACCAGAACTGTCAGTATTGGAGGTAAAATATATGCTTTTATAATTGTTGATGACTTTTCAAGGTTCACATGGGTAATCTTTCTCTCTCACAAAAATGAAGCCTTTACTAACTTTGAAGTGTTTTATAGAAAAGTTCAAAGAGAGGCAGGATACTTTATCAACACCATTCACAGTGATCATGGTGGCAAATTTGAGAATAAAGCTTTTGAAAATTTTTGTGCTCAAAACTTCTCTTTACCCAGACCACCTCAGTAAAATGGAGTAGTGGAAAGAAAACCGTTCCTTACAAGAAACAACAAGAACAATGCTATTGGATCAAAATCTCCCTAATCATTTTTGGGTAAAAGCAGTAAGTACTGCTTGTCATATTCTTAACAGTTGTCTCATCATACCCATCTTAAAGAAAACGCCCTACGAGCTTTGGAGAGGAAAGAAGCCAAACATTAGCTATTTTCATCCCTTCGGATGCAAATGTTTCATTCACAATAATGGTAAGAACAATCTTGATAAATTTGATCCAAGAAGTGATGAAGGTATTTTTCTGGGGTATGCACCTCTTAGCAGGGCCTTTCGAGTCTATAATAAAAGAACCTTAAGTGTTGAAGAATTTGTTCATGTTGTATTTGATGATACTAATCCAAGAGTACAGGAAGTTGAAATTGGTGAAGATGAGATTATTTCATCCAAACCAACTGAAGATAAATCAAATGCTCAGATCGAATCTGTCACTGAAAAGTCAGCTCCTGCAAAGGTGGAGTCGGCTACCCCAGTTCACAAAACCACTATCCCAAGGGAATGGAGACACAATGCAAGCTACCCTAAAAATTTTATCTTGAGAAAACTATATGATAAAATTCAGACTAGATTTTCACTACGAAAGCAAGCATCAGTAGCTCTTGTATCCCAAATGGAACCCAAACGAATAAATGAAGCAGCGATCATCAAATTTCTAGCGATTTTTCATCCTTTAATCTACATATTACTCAAGATTAATCTGATTTACGTATTCGTTACAGTTTTTCTTAGTTGCCTGATTTTTTTGTATACTGAATCAGTCCATTATGTTGTATTTCGTAATCATTAAATAATCTGAGTGGTTGTTTGGTATTGTATTCTGAATCTGATTGTGTAGTTACAGTTTTGAATTTACTAAAGAAAATGAGTGGTCTAATATATTTTGTATTCTCAAATCTGTGTGATAACTCATATATTGTATTTGAATCTGTTCTGTATTTTGTATTCTGTAAACATTCTAGAGCCTGAGTGGTTGTTTAGTTATTGTATTCTGAATCTTAGTGTATAGTTTCAGTTTTATATTAATTACATAAATTGAGCGGTATGTTATATTATGTATTCGGATTTTAAGTGGTATGTTGTATTTTGGTATTCATTATCAAATTCAGTCAGATTTGTGTATTTGTTTCATTTTATATTTTATTTAGGCATCCCGATACAAAAAGAAGAAAGCAAACATTCCAGTGCCAATGAATTTTGGTGTTGATCTTGTAGACAATAAAAATTGGTTCTACAAATTGTCTTCCAAAGGACAGTTGTTGAATGACTCGGTAAGTATGAATTATAGCTTTTTTACATTAATAATAATTTTTATTAGTTAATGATTATTTATCATTTTATTGTTCAGCATATCAATGTTATTTTCTATTATTTGAGAAAGAAAGCCAAGTATGAAGTTGTCAGCAGATATAAATACACAACTGTGGATTGTGTATTTACCTTCAAAATTTCATCAATTTGGGAAAAGTATGCAGATTTAGATAGCGATGTTTGTTGCGCTGATGAAGAGCATATTATAGGTGAATACATTTAAGGGTATAAAGCGGATGCTGACATTCTGTGGCATTTGGTGGATCACATCTTTGTTCCTGTAAATGTAAAGGACAAATTTCATTGGGTATTGACAGTAGTTTCTCTTAATGATAAATGTATAGACGTTTATGACTCTTACAGAGTAGCAGGTCATGATGCAGCGATCAAGATTAAGGTTAAAAAGTTGGCTCAACTCATTCCTCTAAAGTTGACAATGAATGATTATTACAAGAACAGAGGATTAGATGTATCTCTTAGTAAAAAAGAGAACGAGTTCTTTGAGATAGTTTTCATTGAAAACATACCTCAACAGATACATGGGAGCTTGTAAGTTGGTGTATTGTTTTGAATTTAGTATTATCATTTATTTATGTATTTGAATTTTAATTTTCTCTTCTCTTAATGTACAGAGGAATTGCGGTATTTATATGATTGCTTATGCCGAGTGGTTGTCTTATGGACTAGGAAATCCAGTCGGTAACTTCGATGTAATGTTTTTAAGGTCAAGATACGCTACACTTCTTTGGAACTATGGCCAACAGAAAATTGACGCCGGAGCCATTAGTGATAGTGAGGCACCCCAAGGCATAACAGGCCTCAGATAGTTCGTGATGGTAGTAAAACAATTGAAATACAATAGTTGTGTATTTGTTGTATGGTTAATCTTTCTTTATTCTAAACTATTTCGTCTATTATCCATTAACTTTTATGTAGCAGTTTATTCTGCAAAGTCATCATTTTGATCGTATGAAGTTTTGATTTATCATTAAAAAGGTTTGATATATATTATTGTATTTCATCGATTGCATATGTTGTATCTTGTATTTGGAATCATCATTTTCTATATTTGTACTTTGTATATTTGTACTTTGTACTGTGTATCTTTGTATAGTTATGGACATTGTAAGAGTGTTGTTTGTATCCAGTCAAGTAAAGATACATATTAACTTTATACATTTGTATTCTGTTTAAACAAATAGTGATGCTATATCAGATTGTATTCATTACTTGTTATTTGATTATTTTTTATTCATTATGGCAAATTTGTTGTAGTTGTGTTGTGTGCTTTATAAGTTAATTTATTTACCTGTGTTGGTATTCATGATGACATATGTTGTATCTCTCCATAGAGTATTGAATACAAATGGTTATGCCTTAAAATACAATAAAATAGGTCGGATTATTTAATGATCTTTCAAATACAGATACAATGTGTGTTGCTACGATTATTCATATACAATTTAATTAAAATTTGAATTCATAACGAGTTTACCTGAATTACAAAATTGTATTTTGTATTTGTTAATTCATTCAACCTATATCATCATAATTGTTTCTAAACAGTTTTTTTGTATTTTCATTTTGGTATAAGAACTAATTTATCTTATTTTAGTTTATTTTTTGTATCCATTTTACCTATACTGAATATGAACAGTTTAGTAATATATTAAAACGAATACATAATTAGAGACAAATACAAACTGGAATCTCAATACATTTCGAAATATAATATTCATTAAAGATGATCAAAACATCAATTACATAAAACTAAGGACAAACGAAATTATCAAACACTTTCAAATTACTTTTCAAAAAAATTCAAACATATCTAAC
>JAJONR010014910.1:0-16067 GCA_029582245.1 Solanum etuberosum
CAGTGGCTAACAAGGAAAAACTACAAGATGCATAAACCTTGTTCAATGAAAGAAACTTTGTTGGTGCTGTTTCATTGGATGAATCCAAAGATTTTGAATGAGATCTTGCTGGAATAGAATAGTTATTGATGTTGCTAACATGAGAAATATTAGTATTACTGTTGGAAGGAGGAGAAGGATTACAACCTGCTGATTCAAGAATTGTAGTACGCTTTCCTTCTGAATGAACAGGAATATGAACTACTGAATCTTCTTTCTCGCCATTGAACTCTCAGGTGCTTCTTTTTTTAAAAGAACATTCCTGCTGATAACTACTTTTCCAATAATTTGATTATATAGTCTATATTCTTTGGATTGAGGACTATAACCAATGAAAATGCATTTCTCTGATTTTTCATCTAGTTTAGAACGTATATTAACCAAAGCATTATCTATACAACAAAAGAATTTCAGGTGCCTTACTCTTGGTTTCCGACCCGTACATGCTTCGTATGGAGTTCAACCCAAAATATCCTTTTTTGGAGAGAGGTTCGCGAGGTACACAGGTCTAACCATTGCTTCTCCCTAAAAGTGAATTGGAAGTCCCCAAACATTAAGTAAGATTCTAGCCATCTCAACCACAATGCATTTTTTCTGCTCGGAAACTCCATATTGTTGTGGCAAGTATGGTGCAGTAAGATCCATGCGAATTCCATTCTCATCACAAAATAAATTAAAATCATTCGATTAAAATTCACCACCATGATCTGTACGAAGAGAGTTTATCTTGCAGCCTTTTTGCTTCTCCACAAGTACCTTGAATTTCCTTAAATTGTAAAAACGCTTCAGATTTGAACTTCAGAAAGTAAGCCCAACTCATATGGTTGTAGTCATCAGTAAACAAAAGAAAATACCGAATCCCACCAACTGACTCAGTCGACACCCACCAACTGACTCAGTCTTTATTGGTCCACACATTTCAGCAGGTTGATAACGGTCAAATTACTCACCAAAACAATTAAATGAGTAACCAATCGCTAACAATATAAATACATAACAAAATAGTGGTGAATCAAAAAGGAGTGATCTAAAGAAAAGAGTTCAATGACGACATTAAGATGCAAATAAATTCATTATAGCAATTAGGACAAATGGTTGGATGATTGCATCAAATTTAATAAAAAGGTTTTGGAAGAAATTATCACAATTCAACTAAAAACATGGATTTAAACATGTATGAGACGATCTAGGAGTGTGGGAGTTGGTATCAATGTCAATAAAGGGTACAAGTGCTTGCTCAATAAAGCTAGAAAACCATGGATAGGCTGGGTAATCTTAAATGAAACAAATCTTATTTCGATCTCAAAGCATCATATCATTGAATATCCTTTCGGTCTCATCTATGTATATCACAAATCAACCCAATACCTTACTAAAATCTCTCTTTCTAGCAGATTTGACAACTAGGATTGAACTACAATTTCTCATTCTAGCAAACTACAGAAATCAAATCTAAATTTCAAGCATTAAGCTTTTTACCCTCTTCAATTGATCTCTTTCGAGCATCAATCGAAGATCTCGGCTAGGATTAAGTTTGCAGCACTAACCGATAAATTATACCTATGTTAAATAACTCAAATCCTTGAATGAACAACAGTAAAGTAGAGCAAGACACTAAACCTACTAAATTAAATTAACATGCAACCCCATAATCACACCCCAATTATCTTTTCAACCATTAAAGAGTTGAGAAGCAGCAATAATCTTCAACACTCACTTTGAATTGAACCCCTTATTGTCAATTACAAGATTCTTCAAAACCCAATAACTGAGAGAAAAGTAGAAAAAGTCTATTTCTCAATATGAAAAAGTTAAAATAGGTAAAACAAACATTGAAGATACATTTTCGCTTTCCTTTGGACTATTTATAATTTCTCCAACATTTAGTCTAAAATTTCATGCGAGACCTGATCGGCGACATTAGTCGAGCTCACCTTCATGATTCATCAGATCGTCATTTTATTCTTAGCTCGCCCTTTCTTGGCTTTTGGCTTCAGGTGTTTGAACCTCAGTCGGTGAACTTGATTGAGTAAGTCTTTCACATTCGGTGAATCAATGATTACCACCTTGTTCTCTCATTCAGCTTTCATTTTAACTCAGAAGTCTATCAGCTTCGGCGATAGAACTTCTAGCTCGCCCAAATATTTCAGCGAAACGTTGTTTGCACCTTGCTCTACCGATCTACCTTCAATATTTTCTGAAGTGCATATTGTCACTTTGGGTGAGGTCCAACTTATTGGGCGATCCACCCTTTGTGTTAGTTGATCCTCCGCTAGGAGTTTACACTATTTTCAATGTTTTTGGTCTATTATTTATAGATTCATCCTTGCCATATCCTTTAGCATTCATAGTTACAAATCATCAAAATAACATCAGATAAGGACATAAATACGCATTGAGGACACTATTTGTTGAAATATAAAGGCCTTGATTGAGTAAAAATCTAACAGTCATCAACACCCCCAACTTAAACTTTAACTTTTCATCAAATAAAAATCAAGAACACAATAAGTTCAACAAGGGTGTCTACAGTAGTTCTCAATACGAGTCAACATGCAGGTGCAATTACAAGACTACTAACAAGTATATGTAATATCTTAATAATGCTCAAGAAATTTCAAATGATTACTAGTCGATATGAATCAAATCTCAACCTAACCAATGCTCCATCATAATGCAAAACTATACTTCAACAAAAGCATTCAAGTGCCCTCACAACAAAAAAGATTACATGCTCTCACAAAGCACATCAAACAAAGAAGTTAGGAATCAATACAACTCTCACTCTCAGAAAGAGAAATACATGCAAGTTTCATCTCATCGTTTTGCCAATATTTTTCAGTGATCATACAACCTAATTTTAGAAAGATCTCAAGGGTCTTTAAGTCTTGTAATGGGGATGAGGGTAAAGGTATGGTTTATTTAGCTTAGTGACATCACCTTTTGAAAGCATTGTGCACTCATCTTCTCAAGCTCCTTCAATTTTTTTCATTTGGAGACTCAATCCTTAATTATTTAATCAATTTATCGGAAACTCTATTTATTTTATCAAGGCTTTCCTTTTTCACTTCATTTTCATGCTTTTGATATTTTTTTTATAAAGAGGGGTTCCTTCTCTTTGGTTTAAACTTAAAGGTTGAATCTTACTTTTCTTTCGTCTCTTTCACTTGGCTTTCAATCCTCTTTCCTTTCCCCACCCCCAACATAGGATTTTGGCTTTAGTTGGCTATTCAAACAAACAAATGATTAGAAAAGGTTTTATGGGTTAGAAGTTAGGGACATATTTTGTTCAAGAGGCTTCAATGAGGTTGACAAAAAATAGTATAGGCTAAAATGGTGCAAAGATGGTTTCACACCATCACAAGGTAGTCACAAAAGTTATGAATATTTGGGCTCCCTCTCAAAAAAAATTCCCAAGATCATATCTTGCATTAACCAAGGCTAAAAAAATTAGACTTACAAGGAAAATTCTAGGAATCAACAAGCATGGTTTAAAGTATTATCTCACCACACATGGAAATTCAAACACAATTATTTAATAGAATTCTAAAAAAATATGAAACTTGTGTGTGATGTTCATTACAAAGCTCATATTAATATGCAACTAGTCAACACAAGATTGCACAAGATCATTCAAATGTAGCACTACACTAATTGGTTCTTGCAAAACTAGAACAAATACATTTCTCATCAAGAGTACTATTAAAGACATCGATATTCGACAAAATCGATCTGCCGACATCAACAATGAAAATACAAGCAATCTCAATCATTTCACTACTCCAAAATGTACTGGGAAATTCATAGAAAGACGAAAATGAAACCAAAACCAACCAAAAATAATAAAACCAAAATGTTAAAATATCTAAATACAACTGAAATAAACAAAATACAATCAAAAGAGGAATATATGCAGAAATGTCCTCACCACCCCCCCCCCCCCAAAAAAAAAGAAGTAACTAGTACTGTCGTTAATGCTAAAAAAAATATCAGTATTCTAGTAAGATGAGAAAAAGGTCCCTCTAATTCGCTATCTTGTAAAGAACTCTGATCCTGTTGCTCGGAGAGACTGGTATCACCTTGAGCATCAATACCGGACCCATATGAACGCGGAGGCACCGGTGTAGCATCGATTAGGGAATCTGTGCCCGACACATTGGGAAGAGAAATAGTTGAATCTGAAGGACATACCCCATTAGTGTCAATTGTAGAGGTCTCAAGACAAGATCTTTCCAACATAGCATACATTATCGACACCTCTAAATTCTTCAACTCAGCTAAGGCCTCAGTATTAACCTGCTCATCAGCCCTTACAAACTTATCTTCAGCTGTCAGTGTGGTTTAACCATCTTTAGCCTTATCACCAACCTACTCAGAATCGTCACCCATTGAGCTACCCCTGTAGGTCCATCTCCTCTAAGCTCAGTTAGAGGTATAGATGTTGAAATACCCAGCAACGGAACCTTACCCCATCAAGAAATATTAGTGGACCTTAGCTGGTCCACATCCACACTAAAAGTTGTGATACAACTCAACAACTAAGATATCCCGACATTACTACCCTTACATTGCTCACATGCCTCAACCTAGTTGTCAGGTTATCTAGCTTCTCCCCATATGAAGCTAGAGTATATCTCTGACTAACAACCTCAGATTGCATAGAAAATAGAGAAGCCTCGATAGCCGTGGTAATCATTTCATACACCTCTCCCTCAAGTCTAGATGCCCTAACATCCGTAGAATAGGCAAGGTTGCGCATATGATAAATCAAGGCCTAAGTGAACGGAGGTCGGGATATAAGGGAGGTGAAATCGAGGTCGAGGGTCTAGAAGACATAAGAGAAGGGTAAGGGGTACTTGATGTCTCCATAGTATGCTCAGGGTGAGCAGTGTCTCTATCTAAAGTAGAGGGATCCACTACCGGTGTGGTGTCATATGGTGGTGGTTTCCTTCTAGTTGTGTCATCTATCAGAGAGTCATCCTCGATCCTCTGAATGTCATTGGACGAGGTGGGTGTAACTCTGACATCAGACCTCTCCCAAAAAGGGACTATTGCTACCTTACTGAGTTGTGTGATCAGAATAGGGAAATGTAGTGATGTTTGCTCATGTCTAGCTGTCATGATCATCTTTTCCATAATTATTGCAGCCACTTGGATCTCCTCCTTGTCAATTATAGTACCAACCAAGATGGCCTTTGGATGCCGGAGGAATGACTCATTTTTAGAAGGCATTAGGTTACTGCTGATAAACCGAAACCAAAATCGAGCCGCCATGTTGATATCTTTCTTTCTCTATATTCACTCCGTCTACCAACCACAAAGGAGTAATATGTGAGATCAAGAGTGCCAACCATTCTCTAAAGGCATCAAAATTATTCTTCATTCGAATGTTATACATCTCTACCTTGTTATCGGCCATACCCAAAATATAATTTATTTTACCCCAGCCACATTGAACTATCTTTCCTAGGACTTCAACCTCTTTGAAGGATCTCCAAAGATCACCCTTTATCTTCTTGGGCAATGAATTAGCATAGGCATCATAAAACTCTCAAACCCATGCTGAAACATATGGGGGTCGAGCTCTTGTGAACTTCTCGAATCCATCGAATTTGATTGTGTCGTATATGGTCGGGTAGTTAGTGATAACCCTCTTCATTTACAATTATTTCTCCTCCAGAATAATTTACTCCCCCATTGCTTTAAGCCTAGTAAGGGCCCTTGGATATATCATCAGGAGCATCATTCAAACACTTGCATTGGTGGTAGGGTCTTGAAGAAACTAGGAATGGATTGTGTTTCTCTTTTTTGGCATAACCTTTTTCACCACCGTATGTACCTGTGGATTTTGAACTGAATTTCTCTCCTGAACAGAGTTAGATGTGGAAAAGGAGCTTTCATCAATCAACGCCCTCTTCTTCCTTATATTAGCATCTGCAACATTCTTTTGTTTTTCAATCACACACGCAGAGGTGCGTAGAGTGACCTATTGCTGCCATGTAGGCTCATTTATCACCTTTCCATTTTGACTTTTGAGATGAGCTTGAAGAGTGGAGCCATAGTTAGAGTTAGATAACAAAACCCTTGAAGAGACTGGGAGTTCAGTATTGGACATTTCCTGTATAGAACAACAATTCAAAAAAAGCATCGAGTGAAGGTTAGTTCAAAATAATCGCACAAAGAAGCACAATTTAAACAAGTTTCTGAGACTTGAACAATGGTTAGGCGATTCTCCTAATAGGTTAGTCGAGCTCAAATAAGCACCCTGAAGTTGACAGGACCAAAATAAATTTCACTCAAGCACAAAGGGTGATGTTAACTCAAACTCATTGATTCATCGAGATGGTACAGCGAGCTAAGACAAGCCCTCCGAAAGTGACAATGCCAAATAGTTTAAGGCCATATATATAGTGTGATGCCAACTGTAACTGTTGATATATATAGATGGTTCGGTGAGCTAAGATAAGCATGCCGAAAGTTGTATTACCTATGTCACAACCAAAAGGCGGTGTGAGACTTACTCGGTGATTCACATAGTTGATGAGTGGGGAATTTCCACATATTTTAGGATTTTTTTCTTATGATTTTGTGGCATTCAAGTAAACAAAGAGGCTAATTATTCATTGAATTGTGATGATTTCAAGTATTTGTTGCATGAAAGGAACTTGATGTAAAAGAGTGGAGAAAGAAGCTGAAACTGGCAGAAAATTTTTCTCTGATGTCACACCTGGGAAGAGAAGTTCGCTTCCGTGAGTTGGTAAACTAAATTCAATTGGTCGCTTAAGAGACCAAGCGGCGTTCATTTTTGTGAAAGATCATTGAAAGGTGGTGTTTGATTTTGCGATACGACGTTCGCTTTGGTGACATCTACTTTTGCTTACTCCTACTCGCTTTAGCAAGACCCACACAGTTAGAAGGGGTAGAATTGGAATTTCAAAGATTTTAGAACCAAATTCTCACACAGGGCTGAGAAGAAACATTCTTTCAAGAATTACCATAAAACTCTATTATTGAACATTGATAGCTTAGAATAGAGTAGAGAAAACTTGTAGTGTTCTTATTTTGGGGTTTAGCTTTTGAAGGCAAGTTACCCTATAATTCATCCTTTGGATTGAAGATTGTATTTCTAATATTAATATTTCTTATCCTATATTTTTCCCTTGCTTTACATTGCATGAACTATGGAGGGAATCTCTAATTGAGATTGGGGCTTTGTGCTAGAAATAGAAAATTCATTTGGGTCTATGTTAACTCATTCTAATTCTTTTGTATATGATTCAATGATTTCAAGAAATGGGATTTTCATGTTAGAATATATATTTCGAGAGTGCAAGCTCAAATCTAGCTTCCGATCTTTATGGCTTTCTTGAAAGAGAATTATTGAAATGGTGTGTAACACCTCGGATTCAAAAAGGTTAGAAATTACAGCTTTTCAGGATCTGGTGCTTGTACCAACAGAGCCACCGACTTTTGGTGGTCTGACACATGGTCCGTGGTTGGCCTTCCCTATTTCTCCAATATAGTAAAATTTTCAGTACTTCAATATTGTTCACCAGGACGGTTCATTGTCCCATGCACGAGTCATAGGTAGGTCTCGTAGGTGAGTTCCAGACTTAGAAAAATTTTATAACCAAAAGATTGGACCGACGGATGAGGTGTACGGTCCATAGGTTGACCCACGAACCGTACATAGGTTCAGCGTTGGGTGTCCGAATCCAGTGTTCTCTGATCTCACCCACGACCGACCAGGACGGTACGTGGTCTGACAAATGGACCATAGGTCTGGCCGTTGGAGAGGTCAACAATTTTTGTTTAAGAAGGGCTTTTGGATCTTTTCCTAATTCTTCCAACCCGATACTATGCCAATTTAACCTTTACCCAAATCCCCATATAATGATTTTTATCCCCCAAATCACCCAATTCAATTCAGTCTCTCAATTTCCCAAAAGAAGAACAAGTTCATCCTCCCCGAATATTTCTCTCTCTAAGGAAGAAGAAGAAGTCAAGTTAGGGTTTCAAGATCAAGTCTCCAATTCACCATTGATTGTGGGCTTTGAACTCTAAGGTATGATAGTCTTCTTCTATGGAGGTCCTTCCTTCATAGAGTTCCTAAATTCTCCAATTTAGGAAGCTAGAAATCTGAAATTGAAGTTAGGGTTTTCTTCCATGTCATGGATTCCTTTCAATATTGATGTAATTGATTTCTTTATGAACTATCATGCATGAATTGAGATAATCCTATGTTTTTAAGATGAATTCCCATGAATCCATGTTTAACTCTTTTTTTTCTAGATTATTAAGATTGGAAGTGTGTTTTTGAACTATGAAAGAGAATTTTATGAAGATATGCATTTTCTTATGAAATTTATGAAATATGATATAAGTTTCTTTGAGAGTAAAGCATAAATGTTGTTGTTGTTGTTGATTAGTGTAAAAGTATTTCTCACATAATTACTCAATACATGAATGTGAAAGGTTTACTCACATAGAGGATTCCTAGAGTTGAAAGGTTTTCTCAACTAAATTATGAATCAGGTTTTAGGAGCTATTCGAATGGTGAGACAAGAGGGGATTACCCATGTCCCCATATTAAAAGACAAGAGGCGATTACCTATGTCCCTTAAAGATAAGATGAATATGATTAATGACTATTCCTTGGGATATGTTTAGTACCGAGTGGAGAAGTAGCGATTACCTGTGTCCCATAAACCTGTTCCATCATAGGTTGTCTTATATTGACATTAGCTAGTGGATCCACTTATGCTAGAAGTTCAGTGTGGGGTACACACTAGATTCCTTGATATAGCTCACATGGTCTTTATGTTAGTAAAGGCTAATTTCAACAAAAATAATCATGAACTAATGTTACTTCTAAAGTATTACACATGTGTTCAAAGTTGATTTTTACTTCCATTGACTGTGATAATGATTATGTTTCTAATATCTTATCTTAATGTTTTAACTTGGCCTTTGCATGAGATACAAGTGCCTTTTTTGCATGATTTTGTAACTTTTATGCATTTGTATCATACTTGGTACATTATTGTACTAACGCATACTCTTGCCTACATTCTTCAAAAAAATATAGGGTCTGACACTTGGGTTCTGCATCCCCGTGGCTAGTGATCAATTTGGTTATCTTGAGTGGTGGTGAGTCCTCATAGTCCAAGGACCAAACCTTTTATTGCTTTTACTCTTTACCTTTCACATATTGTATTGATGTATGGCATACGTCCCAATCACGCGTATTGTAATAGATGGCTATTGAGACTATGTAGACTTCCGCTTCGTTTTGACAACTCTTTATGATATAAACTGTTCTTTTTAAACTCTTATTTTCTATTATTTAGATTATGCATGTTAAGTGGATTGTGTAGGGCCTCTCGAGGTCCTATATGCCATGTCACGTCTAGTGGGTAGTTTGAGTCGTGAAAAACTTGGTATTCAGAGCACAAGGTTTAGAAAGGTCCTAAAATTCCTCATAAGCCACGTCGAGTCGAGTGTTGTTCATAAGTATGAAGCGCGCCACATTTATGAATAAGAAGCTATAAGATTATTAGGAAACTCCACTTCTTTCATTACTCTTAGTCATGCAGTAGAGTGTAACTCTATATATCCTTTCTCCTAATCTTGATCCGATGATTTTCAGGAAATGGCCCCTTAAAGAGCATACGTCAGGAGGAAAGTGATTGAGAATCTTGAACAAGAAGCTCCTCCTCAAGTTCCTCAAGTTCCGGTCAACCCTTTGGCCGAGAAAGTGACTAATAACAGCACTACCTTGTCTTTCGTAACGCCATATGTGGCTAGGAGGTTTGATATTCTTCTGGATGTGTTGATTGATCATTTTTCTATCTCTACTACTTTTGGTGAATCTGTTGTGGCTTAAAGAGTCGATAGAAATTTTCATGTCTCCTTACCCCATAAAGTCACTAATGTGGATCCTGTAGAGTTGGATATTCTAGATTTTGATGTTATTCTTCGTATGGATTGGTTGCATTCTAGTTATGCTTCTTTTGATTGTAGAACCCGAGTGGTCAAGTTCCAGTTTCCAAATGAGCCTATCCTAGAGTTGAAAGGGGGAAATTATATGTCTAAGGGTTAGTTTGTTTTTGGTCTTAAAGCTAGGAAGATGATTTCTAAGTATTGCTTATACCATCTAGTTAGGGTGAGGGACATGGATTTCAAAAACCCTACTCTTGAGTCGGTCCCCATTGTAAATGAGTTTCTGGAAGTATTTCTTGATTATCTACCCGGTATTCCTCCCGAAAGGAAAATAGACTTCGGTATTGACCTTCTCCCAGATACGTAACCTATCTCTTTTCCTCCTTACCGAATGGCTCCGGCAGAACTTACAGAATTGAAAAGGCAATTGCAAGATTTGTTGGATAAGGGTTTCATCGGACCTAGTATCTCTCCATGGGGTGCTCCAGTTTTGTTTGTTAGAAAGATAGATGGTTCACTGCGTATGTGTATTAACTAACGACAATTGAACAAGTTTACCATTAAGAATAAGTATCATCTTCCAAGGATAGATGATTTGTTTGATCAACTACAGGGAGCAAGCTACTTCTCTAAAATTCATCTCTGGTCAGGTTATCACCATATGAAGGTAAAGGAAGATGATATTCAGAAAATGGCTTTTAGAACTCGGTATGGTGATTTTTAGTTTTTGGTGATGTCATTTGCCTTGACTAATGCTCCGGATGCATTTATGGATTTGATGAATAGGGTGTTACAAAAATACCTAGATATGTTTGTGATTGTGTATATTGATGACATCTTGATCTACTCCAAAAGTGAAGATTAGCATATCGATAATTTGAGGATTGTGTGGAAAGTCCTCAAGGACCATGAACTGATTTACAAGTTTAGTAAATGTGTGTTTTGGTTAAGGTCCATGGCTTTTCTTTGGCATATTGTTTCCGAAAACGGTATTGAGGTAGATCCTAAGAAGACGGATGTTGTAAAGATTCGGTCTAGACCTCTATCCCCTTGGATATTAGAAGTTTCTTGGGTTTAGCAGATTACTATATAAGGTTTGTGGAAGGGTTTTCATCGATTGTCTCTCCATTGACGGCATTGACCCAAAAGAAAGAAAAATTCTTATGCTCGGAAACATGTGAGAAAAGTTTTTAGGAATTGAAAGGTAGACTTATTTCGCTCTGGTGTTGACTTTACTTGAAGGAACCAATGGGTTTGTTGTTTATTGTGATGCTTTAAGAATTGGGTTAGGATGTGTCCTTATGCAAAATGTGAAAGTCATTGCCTATGACTCAAGGCAACTTAAGATGCATGGAAAGAACTATCCTACCCATGATTTTGAACTAGCGGCGGTTGTCTTTGCTTTGAAAATTTGGACGCATTACTTATATGGTGTTCATGTCGATGTCTTTACCGACCATAAAATATTGCAATACGTGCTTAAATAGATAGATCTAAACCTTCCCCGAAGAAAGTGGCTTGAGTTACTAAAGGATTATGGTATGAACATTCTCTATCACCCTTGTAAAGAAAATGTGGTAGGGGATGCTCATATTCTGTTGACAATGGGTAGTGTTGCTCATATTGAGGATAGTAGGAAGGAGTTGATTACAGATGTTCATAGATTGGCCCGAATGGGTGTGTGATTTGTAGACTCCACAAAGGTGGTGGTATGGTTCAAAATGGTTCAGAAACATCTTTTGTTGCGGATGTGAAAGAAACGCAAGGTCTTGATCTGACTTTAGTGGAATTGAAGGAAGCGGTTCTTAAAAATTCCGTTAAGGATTTGTCCCAAGGGGGAGATGGTGTGATTCGTTATCAAGGTCGTTTGTGTGTTCTCCATGTAGATTACTTGAGAGAGCAAATCTTATCAAAGGCCCATAGTTCATGATACTCCATTTACCGGAGAGCAACCAAGATGTAATGTGACTTGCGGGAGGTCTATTGGTGTGATGGCATGAAGAAGGATATTGCAGAATTTGTTGCTAAGTGTCCTAATTGCTAGCAAGTGAAAGTTGAGCATTAGAAACTTGGAGGTTTAACTCAAGACATTTGTGTACCTACTTGGAAGTGGGAAGATTTTAATATGGACTTCATTTCTTGGTTACCTCGCACCCGACGACAACATTATTCGATTTGGGTTATAGTAGATCGAATGACAAAATCGGCTCATTTCATTCCCGACAAAGTTTCATATTCAGTGAAATACTATGCTAAGTTGTACTTGAGGGAAATGGTTAGGTTTCATGGAGGGCCCTTGTCCATTATTTCTGATCGCGGTACACAATTCACTTCTCATTTTTGGAAGTCTTTTCAAAAAGGGAATGGTACTCGTGTTAAGCTTAGAATGACCTTTCATCCACAAACCGATGGGCAAGCGGAGCGTACTATCCAAACATTTGAATATATGATGAGAGCATGTGTAATTTACTTCAAGGGTAATTAGGATTATCACTTGCCTTTGATTTAATTTGCATATAATAATAGCTATCACTCAAGTAATAGTATGACTCCATTTGAGGCTCTATATGGTAGGAGGTGTAGATATCCTATAGGCTGATTTTAAGTGAGTCAAGTTGCTTTGATAGGTTCCGAGTTGGTACATGAGGCAATGGAGAAAGTTTGGCTTATTAGAGAAAGGTTGAAAATGGCTCAAAGTCGACAAAAGTCCTACGACGATGTTAGAAGAATGGATGTTGAGTTTCACGTGAATGATTGGGTCTACTTGAAAATCTCACCCATGAAGGGCTTGATAAGATTTTTAATGAAAGGGAAGCTTAGTCCCCGTTATGTGGGCCCATATCAGATTATGAGGCATATTTGTAATGAACTTGACTTGCCTAATGACTTGGCTTCGGTGCATCCAGTTTATGATATTTCTTTGTTGAAGAAATGTGTTGGTGATCCGACATCTATTGTGCCATTGGAGGGTCATGGCATAAAGGATAGCTTCTGTTGAGATCTTAGACCGGCAAGTTTGAAAGTTGAGAAATAAAGAAATTGCTTCGGTGAAGGTTCTTTGGAGGAATCAGTTAGCTAAGGGTGGTAATCGGGAGGCCGAGGCCAGTATGATATCCCGTTATCCACATCTCTTTCCCCCGTCCCTACTCTACCTTGAGGTATTCAATTCCTCATGGGTTATTGTTTTGGTGTCATGTGTCTTAGATATCCCCCTGATTTCCTCATTTATGCAAGTTCATCAAAGCATGAATTTTGAGAAAATGAGTTAACTTAATTAATTTATTAATGTTTATGTGCATTTGAGTATGAGTTGCATATAAACTTCAGGAGATTATGTTTTGAACATGCTTTAGGTTGGAGTCGATGTTTCCTCATCGGAAATGTGCATTTATATGATTGCATTCATGTTGGGCTGTTAGGTTAAGTTCCTACCCTCCTTATGATGTCTTGAATCCTATTCGAGGATGAATGTTCTCAAGGGGGAGATAATGTAACACCTCAGATTTAAAAAGGTGAGAAATTGCAGCTTTTCAGAATCTGGTGTCAGTACCAATGGAGCCACCGACAGTCCGTGATCTGACACAAGGTCC
This sequence comes from Solanum etuberosum, assembly GCA_029582245.1. Classification (NCBI taxonomy): domain Eukaryota; kingdom Viridiplantae; phylum Streptophyta; class Magnoliopsida; order Solanales; family Solanaceae; genus Solanum; species Solanum etuberosum. Next base: position 13,572 of record JAJONR010014910.1, read on the forward strand.
GTAGGCAGGCCTGTGGTTGGCCAGCCCCAGTTCTCCAAAATAGTAAAAGTTTCAGTACTTTACATACGGTTCACAAGGAGGATCCGCTGTCCCATTCAAGAGCTGTAGGTAGGTCTCGTAGTTGAGTTCCAGACATAGAGAAATTTTAGAACCAAAAGTTGGGACCCACGGCTGAAGTGTACGGTCCGTAGGTTGTTCCACGGACTGTACATGGGTTCATCATTTGGGATCCAAATCCACTTGTCTTTGATCTCACCCACGATCAACCAGGACGGTCCGTGGTCTGACCAACGGACCGTAGGTCTAGCTGTTTGTGAGGTCGGCGGTTTTTTTTGAGAAGGGCTTTTGGGTCTTTTCTTAATTGTTCCAATCCAATACTATGCCGTTTTAGCCTTAATCCAAAGCCCCATATAATGATTTTTAACCCTCAACACACCCCATTAAATTCATTCTCTCAATTTCCTAAAAGGAGAACAAGTTCATCCTGCCCAAATATTTCTTTCTCTAAGGAAGAAGAAAAAGTCAAGGTAGGGTTTCAAGATCAATTCTCCAATTCACCATTGCTTGTGGGCTTTGAACTCTAAGGTATGATAGTCTTCATCTATGGAGATTTTTTCTCCATAGAGTTCCAACATTTTCCAATTTACAAAGCTAGAAATTTCCAATTGAAGTTAGGGTTTTCTTCCATGTCATGGGTTCCTTTCAATGTTCATATAATTGATTGTTTTATGAACTATCATGCATGAATTGAGATAATCCTATGTTTTTAAGATGAATTTCCATGAACCCATGCTTAACCCTTGTTTTCTAGATTATGATTATTGAAAGTGGGTTTTTGAACTATGGAATAGGATATTATGAAGATATGCATGTTCTTATGAAATTGATGAAATATGATATTAGTTTCTTTAAGAGTAAAGCATAAATTTTGATGTTGTTGTGAAAGGATTTCTCACATAATTACTCAATACATGAATGTGAAATGTTTACTCACATTGAGGATTCCTAGAGTTTAAAGGTTTTCTCATCTAACCTATAAATCAAGTATGAGGAGTTATTCTAATGGTAAGACAAGTGGTGATTACCCATGTCCCCATAGTAAAAGACAAAAGGCGATTACCAATGTCCCTTAAAGATAATATTTATATGATTGATGACTATTACGTGGGAATTATGCTTACTACCGAGTGGACACGTGGTGATTACCCGTGTCCCATAAACTATGTGCCACCATAGGTTGTCTTAGATAGATATTAGCCAGTGAATCCACTTAAGCTAGAAGTTCATGGTTCTTACCTTTGCAAGTGAGAACACCTCTTTTCGGTGTGGGGTAGACATCGGATTCCATGTTATACCTCACATGGTCTTTATGTTAGTTAAGGATAATTTCCCACAACAATAATGATGAACTAAGGTTACTTCTAAAAGTATTACACATGTGTTTAAAGATGATTTTTACTTGCATTGACCATGATCATGAATATGTTTCTAATCTCGTACCATAATGTTTTAACTTTGTCTTTGCATGTGATACAGGTACCCCGTTTGCATGATTTGATACCCTTTATTCATTGTTATCATATACATTATTGTACTAAAGCATACTCTTTCCTACATTATTTTAAAATTGTATGGTCCGAGGCTCTTATTCCACATCCCCGTGGCTAGTGTTCACTTTGGTTATCATGAGTAGTGGTGAATCCTCATATTCCGAGGACCGAACCTCTTAGTGCTTTAAGTATTTAACTTTTAGATATTGTATGTGATGTATAAGTTACGTCCCAATCACTCGTGTTGTAATAGATGGCTATTGAGACTATGTAGACTTCGGCTTTGTTTTGACAACTCTTTATGATATAAATTGTTCTTCTTAAACTCTTAATTTCTATTTTCTTGTTTATGCATGCTAATTGGCTTGTGTAGGGCTTCTCGAGGTCCTATATGCCATGTCACATATATGGGGTAGTTTGGTTCATGACATGGAGTATTAGACTGATAATCACACATATAAGCCTTGAATCTTGAGTTTGCTCGATAGAGAGATTTAGGTTTTTATTTTGAATGGAAGACCTGCTCGAAAGAGACATCTAAACTAAAAAGAAAGTACAGAAAACTTGAATTACATGATTGAGACCAAAAGCAGATTTCATGATATAGTACAATGAAATCAAAAGAAGATTTGTGTTTATGGAGAGAACCTAGCCTACCTATGATCCATTAGCCTGTGTTGAGATGGAAATCGATCGTTGAATTAATATTGAATTAAAAATTCCTAATTTCTAATTATTCCTTGCTTGACTAGTTCTTTGCCCAATCTTAATTGTAAATAGTTTTCTGTACATTCTTCTTACTGCAAGAGATATATTAGAAATAGATACCCATTCCGATATAGGTTCAGACATAAATTTTGATGATATAGAATTAAATGATTAATTACGACTACCTACAATACTGGTTAGAAACAATGGAAAATATAAAATTAATACAAATATCAAT
>JAJONR010014911.1:0-11717 GCA_029582245.1 Solanum etuberosum
ATAGTGGCGGATTCGGGCCACAACATATACAATATACAATTTTGAGCACTCACAAATGACCACTACACCAAGCAACTACTTGTTACTTGAGTGCTCACTGTTTAATTTTATACCATTCATTCAAATTTTGATACGAGATTAATAAGTGCTCGATCACCTGAAACCTTTCAGGTGGGTCCACCCCTATATATATATATATATATATATATATATAAAGCTAATAATAAACACAATGTTACATCTCACCTTTTCCATCAAATGGAGACATATATAGACACAAGGAAGATTTCAATCAAATCCCTGTCAAGGCTACACATCCTAAGGCAACAACTTACTATTAATATGATTTAAGTAATAAATCAAAGTAATAAATATATACTTCATTATTTAACTATAATCTATATGTATATAAATGTGTACCATATATTTATTAATTAATGAGATATAAATAGCGAACTAATTAATCATTTTTATATATAAAATTTAAGAGGTCATTGAAACATGTATAATGCTAAGATGGTTACATTATATTATTATTATTATTATAATAATAATAATATAACACTCGAGTGCTTTGGAAAACATAAACAAACTTAGCAAAAGTGGAAAAAAGAGTATTAATATATATTCTGTATAATTAAAGTATTGTTTTACATTTTTTCAACGGTTTAAGAATACTTTAGTACCTAATCATGTCATAGGTCAATTACATATCACTTCTGTCCTTTAGATTTTGGCACACAATCATAAATATTAGATTCTCAATCTTTTTTTCCTTTGAGTTTTTAATAATCCTACCATCAATATCATATGCTTTATTAATTTAAATTTCACAAAAAATCAGTTATATCTAAATTTTGGATTGAAACATGATATATTTAAATTTTAATAAAAAACTAAAGATTCTAACACTTTTTGTTAATGCGCATATTTATTGCTACTAAAAGTTATTTTTATTATAGTTTCATTGCTTCAAGATGGTTGACGCAATGTTGGTTGTAGGCTTGTGGCAGTAAATTAAGTAAGAAAATATTGTTTTACGTATATGATTTAGAAATTTCCAAAAAGATTATTGTGTGACTAAAATTTTAAATTTTGTTTTTGCGCTGCTACTGTTATTATATGTGGACCATGTGGACAAGGTCATAGTCCGAAGTTTCAAAATAGAGATTTCCAAAAAGACTATTTTTGTGATTAAAATCTCAAACTCATACGCTTCGAATTCTCGTTCCGCGCCTCTGCTGCTGCTGTAAAAAAATATATGGCTAACTACCCTTGTGAGTTCACGTGATGAGTACGTGGGTTTTAAAGGGGACATGAACATCAACAAACATTTCATTTCAATCATTTTTTTAATTTAGGACCAACTTGACCTACTACATACTGCTTCCTTTGAACATGATGCAGTGAAATTCATACCATCCTTAGACATTTTGTTATATGTGGACCATCTTGGACAATGATTTAATTTGATACAATACGATCAAAAACAACTTTTAGTAGTGATAAATATATATACATATTAATAAAGAATGACAAAGTCTTTATTGACATTAATTAATTGTCCTTAAAGTTTGATCTTCACATACTTCCAAGTTTCTAAAAATTGGCTTAGACCATTTTTTTTTTGTCTTCCACCACTCACAAAACTTCAAAAAAAAATAAAAATTAAAGTAAAATACATTTCGACTTCGATTATCTTATAAAATACATGTCTAACAAACGGTTTATTTTATGTAAGCAATGTATAGAGCTTGTAATACTCGAGCAATAACAAACCTTAGATTATGTGTACAAAAGGGCATAATGTCTCGTTGTGTATTAATTCTTGACTTACGATTGCTTTTTAGTACGATTTTTTTTCTAAGTTGTGGATTTTCTAAAAGAGGATTGTACCGATTATAAAGTAACATTCTTTTCCTTCACATTGTCGATTAATTTTAGGGACAGTAGATAGGACGAACAATTTGATAGTAACTATAACTTTCTTTCGAAGGCGATGAAAGGTTATAACATCTAGGAAAAAAGGACAAATATATCCCTGAACTATTATAAATGATATGCAGATACCCTCCATCATACTTTTGAGATCTTGGTGCTCCTGCCGTCCAAAAACTAGAGCATATATATCCTTTATACTAACGGACATACACGTGTCATAATTTTATCCACCGACCGACATTTATTAAATATTGGATCGACGAATAAGATTGCGCCACGTGTCCCTATTTAGTCTTCCGTTAGAGTCAAGGGCATATATGCTCTAGTTTTTAAATGGCAAGGGGTCCAATATCCCAAACGTATGACGAGGGTATCTCCATACCATTTACGATAATTAGGCGAAATATTTGTCCCTTTTCCCTAACTTCTATGATGGAAACAACTGAAAACTTGATATATGGTCATCTTTGAAAAATGCAGAATTACAGACAATTATAATTTTACTTCATATCTATTGATAAATAAAAATCTTATAGACATTGAAAAATTAAGATTAATTAATAGCCGTCATCTTGAGCCGTCTCTTCAAACAAAGTTAAGGCCAAAATCACTTACATATTAATTATTAGTAACAATTATTAATTAAAACAGAGAAATTCAATTATTAGAGTGTATTAACTTTGGAGTGACCAAATGAAAATAATAATAATAATCTGGTTCTATCAATGTCTTGACATAAAGCATGACACAAGAAATGGAATTTGAGAGAGGCCATGCCCTGTCACGTGCCCAACATCATCCTTGATGTTTTTTGGAATCCCAAGATAATCCGGAAACACTACCATCTCAGTCGCAACCTTTTTTGTTCTTCGGATGAGCACTGAATATATCCCACTGTGTAATAGTCTGCAAACCACATAGAAGATGTAAACTTTAACCTGAATTAGTTATTAGTTAATAGTTATGTTAACTAATAATTAATTCACGTTGAGTAGGTTTTTGAGAACTCAATAGTATTGGTGAGAATATAATAAGAACATTTTCACTATTATCGGTCATCATTAATATCACTAGTTATACTTCACAATACCATCATTAATTATTATTGTTCTCAATCGACATTCACAATCACCATAGTTAGTTATCATCATTCTTCAACTACCATATAATTTTTGAAACATATTTTGTTGATATAAAATTAGATCAATGTAGTATGTTATTAACTTTTATATTTATTAAATTTTAAATAACGATAAATTATATATATTTAAATGTTGAAAATTAAACGGTCTTAATTATTTAGTATTCAAATAATATTTAATTTCAGACGACTTAGTCTTGATAAAATAAATAAGGTCTTCGTGTCTTAACCAAACTATAAATACATATAAGATGTTTTCTTCTTCTTTTCCCAAATTTTTTATTATTACTTAATTAACCACGATTAAATTAGATATAAAAAATTAATAAAACTACAAAAATAGAATAAAACATTTTAAATTCATAGATCTCATGTTCGATCCATGAGAAATAAAAATGAATAACTTTTTTTTATATGGAGCGTTTTGCCCTCTTAATAACCCTATCCGATGCAAATCAAGATTAGTTATGAAAAATAAAAATGAGTAATTTTTTTGGCATGGAACATTTTGTCACCTTAATAGACCTATTCAATGCAAATCAAGATTAGTTAAACTAGTGAATTTCGAATATCGAATACCAAATAACTAAACTAAGGTATGTACAACCCCCCCCCCCCCCAAATATATATACCTATGACATTAGGAAGAAAACTTATAACTCAAAATATTATAGTAGACATGACTCATCATTGAAGGGTCTCTTCTCCAAATAAGACAAATTAAAGTTCATAACATCCATCATATATCTTAGCTTCTATGTTCTTGGCCATGGTTTGTCAAGATAGAGTGTTGTACATCTCCAACATAAGCATGTGAGATTATATTTGGTCCCCCTTTTAATGTCTTGAGTTCCTAATTAACATGGCCACTTAAACTTTAGAGACTCACAACATGTTAAATAATCAGAAAATGACACCAAATTTGGATTTTTGTGAGAGTACTGCAACATTAGGATATTAGCATTTGCATAAGTTGAACAAAATCTTAAGTGAATATATAAACAAATAAGATATTGATAAAGTGAAAATTCTTGTATTATATATATATATATATATATATATTTTGTATGATTCGATGGAGTATTATTATTATTTAGGCATAATACATAAACATATAGATACTTAAACTTGTATAAAACTAAACAAGATACGTTCTACTTAGCATCCTTGAAAGTTCGAACCTTGAACAATTTCGAAGCATGTAAGCTTGAAGACTTAAAAATTCATTCACAATATATATATACAACAATACATTCAACCATATAACTAAAAAATAAATTAAATGTACAATCATATTCACAAAGTCGTTGCTAACATCCCATCGACTATCGTTGCAAGGAATTGGAGGTTCAAGGATCAAACTCGGCCATACTTGAGAGAATGACTTGCTCCATACCAATATATGCCAAAGAAGCTCATGATTTGTTCAAATCATGTCATTAATATTATTATTTTACTTATATTATAATATATAATACTAAATTATTTTAATGAAGCAGTGTCGGTCGAGATAGGGTGGGTCCGCCGCTGCTAATAGCAATAGTTTTGATATTAAAAATAGGGTATTTTTGGCAAACTAAAAAACTTTGCTATCATAGATAATTTTGATCTTATAATATATTCTTCAAGTAATTTTCCCTTTTAAAAATTACTATATACCATGGTAAGAACAGACAAAATTAAAATCCAAAGTTATTCAAGAATTGCTAAATTCTACTTTACTACATAAATACATTTTGGGCCATAATATGAGGCCTTGTCCACATGGTAATGGGCTCTATGCTAAAGCCCAACTGAACTGAAAAAATAAATTTAAAAAAATCTGCATATAAATAAGTGTACGAGAAAAAGGGGAATATTATTTTTTTTCAAAATAAAATATATAGGCGCTGAGTTTGTTCTTGTTTTCTCAAAATTTCTCATTCCCGCCCACTATTTGTATCTCCAGGTAAGCATCAATTTTCTGTTTTTATCATTTTTATTTAGTTGAATTTCGTTCATGAATCTGCTTGGAGTTTCAATCTATTGAATGCCGATTTTTTTGAGATTTTTTTCAGTCGGAATTGATATGTTTATATCTGCGTTGTTGATTTGTTTGTATCTATTGATTTGATGCTTAAACAAGCATAAATGACAGAGCTTTTTAATCGAATTTGAACTCGGAATTCGAAGATGTTCAATTGGAATCGACACGAGAATTGGTTAATGTTTGGAATTCAGTTTTCTTTTTTGTTGTTTTACGAAAACCCTAGCTTCGTTTGTTTTCTTTTTTAAGAAGAGGATGCAGAAAATTAAGCAGAAAGAGAACAAATTTGATGTGTGTGGTCCATAGTTGATACTTTAGCTGAAAAGTTAGTTTTGGATTTGGGGATTGGAAGAGTTTCAGTTGGAATTTGGTGTGAGGATACCTGTGTTGTTTCAATTCATTGATGAGATTCAGTTTTGCTATATCTTGCTTCATTATGGAACACGGGTTTGGTACTTTTTTCTGCTTTAGAATTAAGCAGAAAGAGAAGAAATTTGATGCCTTGGGTCCATAGTTGATACTCTCTCATTTAGCTGAAAAGTTAGTTTGATTGAACTAATGGCTTTGAATCTGAATTTGGGGATTTGGGAATCGGAAGAGTTTTAGTTGGAATTTGGTGTGAGAATATCTGTGTTGTTTCAATCCATTGATGCGATTCAGTTTTGCTATATTTTGCTTCATAAAAAAATGAAACACAAGTTTGGTACTTTTTTCTGAGGTCTCAGGTTCAATGCCTAGCAGAGGCAAAAACACAAGTTGATTTCTTCCTTTGATGGATAGAGTTACCCGGTACTTGTGCTGGTGGGAAGTAGCAGGTACCGCATGAAATTAGTCGAGGTAGGCGCAAACTAGGTAACACTATAGTTGTAAAAAAAGTGTGCTATAAGGTGCATTATTAAGAAGTCCTTTATAATTTGTTATGATACAAATAGGATAAAAACCACTTTGCCAAGGCTCAAATAGACGAAGAGGTCTTTGAACAGAGAGCCATGAAAGGCTAAGGAGGAAGTTCATGGAAGTTGGCTTTACAGGAGATTCACTAGATCGTTCTCTCTTTGCAAATTTAAAGATTTAGTTCCATCCTCTAAATTTAGTAGCTTTAGTCAAAATATTAATGGGCTTGAAAGTGTTCTAGATTCTATTTTCACGGCTGAAATGTATGTAACCTTTGGAGCCTTGGACCTTATCCTGTGTTTTATAATAATTCTGATACCAAACGTTTTATTACACCTTGGAAACCCCAAAATTTGGCATGAAATTTGGAACCATATTCTTTTTCTAACAGGATATGTGATACTTGTCCATACCTAGGGCTCGAACCCGAAACCTCAGCAAGGTGAATCAATTTTATCCATCCTACCACAACCCTTATTGATACTTAATTATCCATTACCATGCCCGTTTTTGCATTTTAGCGGAGAAAGTATTTGGGTTATGATAACTTGTACTGGTGAGATAAAAAATGATAGGAGGAATATGATTCATTTGCAAGTTTGGTGCATAAGTTCAACGAAGAGATACTTACCATACCTTATTTATGTTCTTATTTCTTTTGTTGCTCAAGGAACTATTTGTGACTTCTGATTACCTGTTGCTACAGTTTCGACTTTGAAAAACCAGATGAGAAGAAGCATTGCTAGACCTACGGGCGGGGACACTTGCGAGGCTGATTACTCATTCTTTACCATTTCACCTTTGCTGTTCCTTATATTGTGGGGAGTGATCAACTTTACAAGAAGAAGTTGTTGATTTAACCATTTGGTGCTTCTATAAGAACTGAACTTTTCAAGTCTGCTGTTGTTAAAGATTTGATAATGACATGTAATATAGAGAAAAGATTTGTTGAATGACATGAATGAAGTTTCTGAAGTAAATTAAATGACAATACTCGGCCATTAAATTTATTTTGCAGAAGAGCAAGCTGCCATGAAATCGAGCCGATGTATGAAGAGAAAGGTAGGTGATGTTCATGAAAAATACAGTGACAAGGAGAATGTAGCATCAAAGAAAGCAACATGTAGGATTGGTCGACAGAATATGAAAGCAGCAGGTCAGGCAGTTGACATGAATCTGTAGACAGTTGTTTTCATTTTCCAACTCATTTACGTTTATATTAGTTGCATGATCCGGGAGTTTGGTTGCTGTATGTTGAGTGTTCTGATTGAGTTCCACTTGTGTTTGGCTTGTCTCTCAACTGAGGATGTGACTTTTCTTGTGTACTTCCCAGGGGAATGTAGAAATCTTTCGGCTGGGGAAATTGATGTGACTTTGCCCTTACAAGCTGCTAGGGTATCTTGTCAAAAGCTTCCAGGAAGGACAACGTGTTCCCCTGTAACAAAAGGAGCTGCTGCAGAAGGGAGTCAACAGCTTAATTCTTATAAGAAGATTAAGCTACAGCTTTTTCCAATAAATAAAAGTACCCGACAGAGATTGGAGAAGGTATAACTATCAATTGATGCATTAAGAGCTCTGCATAAAATGTACCAGGAATAACTTTTGATTGTTTTGGTATTTCTGGTAGGATGGCTGCAACCCGTTCCAGGAACTCACTTTAAGTGCTCAGAAGAAGATATCATCAGTGATTAAGCACCTTAATACAAAGTGGAGTTCTACGAGTTTGGGGTTAGGGGAGCTCCTTCTATTCCCCTATGATACTAATACAGAAAACATAACATCGCAGAAAAGATGGAGCTCTAAAGATACCAATGTTTCTGCAGGAGAAGTGTATGCAGCAATAGGAAGTCCTGCCATTTTCCGCTTAAGGTTTTAGGCTGGTCTGATTTCATTTTTTAGCATATAGCTCTTTAATCAAAATGTATTAATTTGTCTTGAATTTTCTAGGTATGACTGGTTTTCTGCTCTTAAGCTCAAGGCTTTTGAGGTACCTGATATCTCCCAGCCCTCTGGTATGCATTCACAATCAAGGGGTAATAAGAGAATCTTTGCTGCTGCAATGGACACAGCAAATGACAAAGTGGAGGGAGCTAAGTTGAAAAATGAAGAGCTTTTTAAACCAATCTGCAAAAATGAGCATGCAAATGTAACTGAGAATCAGAATATGGCTTTGAACATACCAGTTGATCACATGGTAAGTTATTATGCCTGTCTGGTTCCTTCGCTTAGTCTCTTGTTCTGTAAATCTTTTCAGTCATCCGATCTGAAGCCTTTTAGGGTTTTTGCTGATTTCTGTTTTCTCAGTTCGGAACTTATGGTGAAAAGTTGAACAGAATGAAAAATAATGCTGCCCCCTATATCCTGTGATCGTGGTAATCTCTGGCAGTTCTATTGATACTGCTAGATCTGCCAGTGCAAAAGCTTTAATTAATTCATAAATGATTGCCCAAAGCATTAGATGCACCCCATTACAGATTTTTCTTTTTAAGCTAAATAAACTGATGTGCAGTGGTTTGGGGAGAAATAACTTGCAGGACAGTAATTTTTTTTTGTCCAGTTTAGTATTTTCTCCATGTATGTATGTATTTGTAGGTATACTATATTAAAATACAGATGTTTGATAGGCACATCCTTTGCTTGGCATGTCAAGTTATCTTTAGTTTTCCAATTTCCAGGAAACGTGTGCTCAGGATGCCCCGGTTGCTTAACCGGAAGCACACGGGGGGAGAGAGATGGGTGGGGGTGTGGGTGGCCTGATTTAAAGATTAGTCGACTTATTGCAGGGTTAATCAGCTTAGTCTGGGTACAGATTTTGCAAATATTACAGATTTTAGATAGATAAGTATTAACTTAATATTTAGAACAAGAAAATAGAGTTAAGAACAGACAATTTATTTTGAATGTAAAATGACAGAAGATGTTATTATACTAGTTCACACACTGATTCCTTGGGTTAACTAATGCCGGTAAAGACTTTATTTTATTGTCAATATTAGGTACACTTACAATTTTTTACACAAGAGTGTAGTTCTTGAGAAAAAAACAAGACAGAATGTTTTTGAATCAAAGAGCTGTATTTTATTCTGCTCTGGCTTTTGAATTTGTAGAGGCTTTGGTTTGTAGCTGTTGAACTTCTTTCTTTGAGATTTGATGCATGTTGAATGCAGCTCAGTGTTCCCAAGTCGACCAGTGTCAGGAGCTTCCTGTTGAGTAACCCAAGGGATTTTTAATTGCTTTGGCTGGATTACTTTAATGCCAACTATTTGAGTCAAGACTTCTTGCTTGATCACCTTGTTGAATTCTTGGCTGTCTTCAATTTAAGCCTTGGGCTTCTGATTTTATTTTTTTCGAACTCTTGGGCCTCTCTTTCTTTGATCTGTCCTTGTTTCTTCTGCGTGTAACGTATTCTATCTTGATATAGAGGTTGGGCAGAACTCGTTCATCTCATTTTGGGCTGCTCTTTTTATCTCCTCTGATTTCTTTTGAGTTCTTTCTTCATTGTCTCAGTTCGTATTTTCCACACTTCTTTGGCTGATTTTTCTTCCTTCTGGTTCTCGTTGACTGACCCCTTACAACATCATTATTAAGGACTTCTCATAATTGTCCCAGAAGATCAGTAGTTGCTCAATTCATTTAACCTTTTCATTGTCAATATTAAAACTTAAATCTAACATTAACTTCTTAAATTCTTATTTTTTAGTTTAAAATCCATACTTCAAAATTATTGGCAGACACAATAAAAAATATACCTTTTCTCCTCTACCCCTGCATTGATGCTTAACAAGGTGGACCTTTTTTTTGTTTGATAAATAGGCATATCAAAGTGGATCGTGATACCTGTTTCCTGGGGATACCTAATCCACCCAATTAGAGAGTTTGTTCCTGAAAATACTCTACTAGTGTTTTGGATCTTCTGAATCTGAAATTGGTATGCTTGTCCTGCAAGCTGTCTGCAATCTGCGTGAACCATAAGCTGACAACAGAACCAACCTCTAGGATACAACATGTTTACTTAACCTGTAGGCTGTGGTAGGTCAAGCAAACTGCTGTAGTGATAATATGGGGAGTACTCAATGCTCGAGATGTGTGCATAATCAAAATTAACATTCTTTATAGGATAAAATATGAATAAATAATTGTTGAAATTACCTATAAAAATAATTGCCACAAAAGCTGGAGGGTGTGGTTCCCTTACCACATTTGAGGGGCTGAGATCATTTGTTAACCACTACCCTACCTCTGTGATTATATTTGATGTGTTCTAGGACTGGTCTAACTATTGTTTTAGTCCGTAGAGGTGTTTCCTCTCAAAGGATGTAGATGTACTTTTTTACTAGTGAAAAATGCTATAGACATCTTTAAAATTCAGTACTTGATACTCCTTTCTAGGTTGATGAAGTAAGAAAGCAGAATGTCCTTTCAAAGATGGATAATCCATGGAATGATATTTTGACCAACCTAAGCATTGGAGGATTGTTTTCTGAGGCATCTATGCCAGGAAAGATCAGCAACTCAGAAAATAAGTTGGATTTGCAGCCAATCCAGTTAGTTTCTGATATTAGTACTGGAGCTTTGCTGGCTGAAGTGTCTTTGCAGGGTAAGATGTCTACTGAAATGAAGCAAGAGAACAGAGTGGATTTGCAGCCACCGCCGTTTAGTTCCTATTTTAGCACAGGAAACTTACCTTCTGAAGCATCTTCTCAGGGAAAGATTAGTGATTTCAATTTAGCTTCAAAAGAAACATCTGGGTTGAAGGAAACATCAGAGTGTGGCCACCACGTTGAGTCAAACTTTTTGTGGGATTTTAATTGCACTAACTTGAGCATTGGAGGATTTTTGTCTGAGGTGTCCCTGCTGGAGAAACTAAAAAAACATGACCAAAGCAGTGAGGACAAACCAAGCTCGCAGGATGCGTTTGTTGCTGCATGCATGAATTCACAACCTGAAATTTCCAAGTCATCACCTCATGAATTGCACTCGTCTATCTTGGATGCTGAAGAGACATGCCATGCATTTCCAGTGCGTAAAGCTTCATCAGGAAATGAAAATGCCACAACTTTGTGCGGGACAGCTGGCCCTGACAATTCAAAATCTTTCAGAATTCCATCATCCTCTAATGCTGCTGAGGTTTGTTTGCTGTAATCTTTTCTGGTTTCAGTTTCAAATAGCTTATTTTTGACCATCATTAGTTTTGGCTTTTGATAATACTGCTTCCGATTAAGGATCAACTCTTAAGTGTGGAGCTTCCTGAACTTGTTTGCTGCTGAAGGATTGACATTTTCTTATATATTCTGATATTATTACAGCGCACACAACTCAAAGTCTGATTATGCAGGATCAATCATCTCAGCAACCAAAGACAACCCTCTTTTCTCGTTCGCGGGGTGTTTTCAATGAAGACAGCAGCCTTGGGCTAAAGGGCAACATCAAATGGGTACTTTCCGCCTTTTCACTTTGCTTGTTCCATTTGAAATTTTTTCTTCTTGTCCACAGTAGAACCTAACAAGCTCCATTCCTATGCTTGCTTTGCAGGAAGACTCTTTGGGACCATTTGATCTTGGACAGCCCATTTTGAGACCCTGGGGACAGTGTTAGCCTCAGCGAGTTCGTTAAATAACAAACTGTAGAGTCTTGAACCGATAGTATGAATACCATAAACAGTAGAAAATTCTCCTCAGCTCGAGGATCAAATTCTTGATCAGTTGAAAGTAAAAA
>JAJONR010014912.1:0-10506 GCA_029582245.1 Solanum etuberosum
TACATCCCCGTCTTCAGGAGTTGCTCCAGCATTTGAACCCAATTCATTTTGATCCTTCTTTGCAAGGGATTCTTTTACCTGTTCACCGTCAAGTTTTTTAACATCATTCGTCGTATCTCCTCTAGATGGCGAGATATTCAAGTCTTCTCTTTTTGAATCCTACATATAAGGAGTCAAAGAAAGTGTCAAATACATTTCTGTAAATAAAGCCAAAATGTGGGGTGAGACTGAGGCAGTGAATTGTTTCACCAATAGATAGCTGGATGAAGGAAGACCCTCAGGTCTGTTCGGAGGGCAGGAAGGAATTCCCATCACCCAACCACACCAAAATATGAAGTCTAACATAACACAAGTTTTTGTTTAGCATTATAGCCACTGAAGTTCAGATTGGGACGCTTTTCCATCATACTAACTTATCAAGTACTGCTCTAATATCTTCTTTTGCCCCACCCGTTTAATACTACTTTTTATTCCTTGCTGGATAGATAAGGACTGAATTATGCAAAACGAATGTTAGCTTATCATTTAAAAACTAGTTAGTCAAAAGATTGTTATAAAGAATTGGCTAGTCACCAACAACATACCTAATGTTAGTATTCACACAAGTGGGGCCTGGGGAGGGTAGAGTGTACATAGACCTTACCCCTATGTAGAGAGGTTATTTACGATAGACCCTCATCTCAAGAAAAAGCATTTCAAAGTAGGTGAGGAAAAAAATAGCGGAAGCAAAAAGCCATGGCAAAATACTATGAAACCATGTCAAAGCATTCTGAAAAAGGAACAGTACCTACAACAAATGACAGTACTAGAAGTACAAGAAACAACAAATAGTAACAAAAATCGAAGGACAAGAATTGGCTAGTCAAAAGCCTGAAATAACCCCAGACTTGCCCCGTCTAATTAATTTAATAAGGGGCCTGGGTTGATTGCTTCTTCCACTTCACAGTTCACAAGAGTAACCTAGCCTGTGAAGGCATGTTTAGAGTGTGCTTGAACTGGCGGCCTACAGACCATCCACTTAATGGGTGGTGTTTGGTCCGCACCAACCGTATTAACACGTATAGTTAAGCTTCAAGTCACGCTCTCCTGGATAAATTGGTTAAGGCATTGGAAAGAAGTTTATGCTCCCTAATTACAAATATTTACAGCTCAAAAAAGAATTAACATCATTTCTGCTTTTAGTTTTTACCAAATTCACATGATAGAAAAACAAATCTCAACATTTTTTTATAATCAAGAAATCCCCAAAAGCCACCTTGGTGCACGGTCCAAAACTTGGTGGACAACAGGCTCGCCCTTTTACCCTTCTTCACTTAAATCAAAACTTGGTGGACAACAGGCTCGCCCTTTTACCCTTCTTCACTTAAATATCAGGCTTTTAGAGATAAGAGTTCGAACTCATGACATGCATCTAACTCACATTAGGCGTTGCCCTCTTACCACTGAACTGAAGTTTGGAGAGCATATCTCAACAAAATATATGGCCGAAAGATTATTAAAAGACTCCTAATACAGGGACGTTTATGGGTCACTTTTTTAAAACTACTACTACATTCTGTACAAGTAACCTGTAATGTTAAGCCTCAAATTTCTTTTGAAAATTGAACAGACGTTACCAAAAGATAGCATGTCCTAAATGAAACATGAACACACTTGCTAATTCTTTAAAAAAACATGAAACCACTTACTGAAAGAGGGGATGCTTTGAGCTTCTTCTGAGGACGGTTCCCTTGATCAGAGTCAGATACAGCACCAGGTACAGCTAATAAACTTTCTTTATACCTTAGGCATGACCGCAACTGACATATGGAAAATACAGGATCCAGAATCTACATTTAAATTTCCAGTGTGAAAATTATATTAATATAATCAATCCAAATAATTGTTGAGAAAGTCAGCAGGCTTTCTATCATTATTTGTATATTCTTTGCTTAAAATGATCACACAACTCACATACTGGCACATCTAACATTTATCTTTTGCTATTGTTACATCTTTAGGAGCAGAGAGGAGAACCATTGACTGGAAAGAAATGACCACTTCCACAACTATATTGGCACAGGCTGAGACCCCATTTCTTACCACAAAGACATGCTCAGAATAAATGATTTATATATCATAAAACTATTCTCTCTGTTTTATATTACTTGTCCCCTATTGATCTGACACACCGCATAAGAAAGCTTTAGTTAGAGGTGTATTTTACTAAACTAACCTTATTAATGATGTTTTGGAACTTTAAATTTTACTACTACTACTTTATGTTGTTATTCAATACTAAGGGTAGAAAGAAAAAAATATAATAAAATTCTCTCGATCTCAAAAATTGAAACAACCTATTTTTAGTTGAGGCCAACTAATATGAAACGAAGAGAGCAAGTATAGGGAGAACTTCGAGTCATGTGCAATGTAGGTGAAGGGAAAAGTGGGTAGTGTATACCTCGTCAACTTCCTGTGAAAGGGCAACAATACTTTGCCGAAGCAACAACTTCAATCTTTCCTTTCCGAAGTTTGAAACATGAGATCCAAAACAATCCGAAAATAAGGAAGCAGAACCACCGGTATATCTAAACTCTTTGGCGATATAGCTATTAATACTACTATTCTTTTCCTCGACAACACCATTTACTTTCCCAGATTTCTCAAATATCTGATCTGAAATTGGAAGAAAATCTTCATCCTGAGAAATTAACTCAGCCACCTCAGATGCAAAAAGCCCAAAGTAATCTGGTCCCTGTCTGTTGCATTCAGTCGAAGCAACCCGACCCATTTAAGATAATAGCTTCAATGCCAACTTCTACACTGAATTACTATTGGACAAGTGGCGGTAGCACTCACCAATGTATTACTGCAAAGCAAAAGCAAAACCAGGTTGACTGATAAGTTGCCAGAGTAACACGGAGGGAGCTCTTCACCATCAAGAAAATAGAGTAGCTAACACAAATATAAACAAGAGATGGAATTGTGTCGTATATATTGAACGACAAAAGGATTATAACTACTATATTTCCACAAGTGGGTCTGGGAAGGGTGGGTATATGCAGACCTTATCCCTACCTTTGCGGGGTAAAGAGGTTGCTTCCAATAAACCCTTGGCTTAAGAAAATCATTTCCAAAAAAGGTTTAAAGAAAGGCAAGATTAAGATGTTAAGATGAAAATACTGAAGAAATAAATATATAGACAACACAAATATTAAGGATAACCGAAGTAAAAGAAACAATAGTAGTAACAAAATTGAAGCATAAGATAATGTTAGCATACTAGTAATAATATTGGAAAGGGAATAGACAAAAGCTTCAATCTAGGACCCTGCTCAACCAGAACTATTAGAAAACACTCAACTATCTACTAACCATCTACTATAATCCTCGACCTCCCCACTTTCCTATGTAGGAACATGTTCTCGACGATCTGCAAATGAGTTCTGTCTTGTCGAATCACTTCCCCAAAATTATTTTTGGGTCAATCTCAGTCTCGCTTCCCACATCTTGTTCACCACGGCAGCTACTCCTACCTTTCCCCGTATATCTTCATTCTGTTATCTTGTCTCTTCTAGTATGATCGCACATTCATTTAACCATAGTCAGTCTAACAACCACTCTATAGAACTTACCTTTAAGTATCGATGACACTTTCTTACCACATAAGACACCTAGATGCAAGCCTTCATTTCATCCACTCCATGTCAATATGAAGTGCAACGTCCTTATTGATCTCCCCATTTCTTTGACTTATAGATATCTAAAGCTTTCTTTCTCGGAGATGTCTTGTAAATAAATCATTAATTCCCCATCCACCTCCTGTGATGCGACACTAAACTTGCACTTTATGTTCTTTGTTTTAGTCGTGCTCAACCTAAAGCCTATAGACTCTAGAGTTTGTCTCCATATCTCTAATCTATCATTAACTTTGTCGCACGTCTCGGTGATCAATACTATGTCCTCTGTGAATAACATACACCACAGTACATTTCTCTAGCTTTTTCTCTAATGCAACTGGCTATCTTATCCCATATGTTATCCGCATCACCACTACTCCCCAAGCCTCCATCACTTCTAACTTCTCCCCCATCTCCCAAGCTCTTGCAGGGGTCAAGCCACCCCATTTGATTCTCGGTCGGTCATACAAAGTCTTTTTCCCCTCTCTTTTAATCCCCAAGTCCATCATCAAAAGTTTATGCTGGGTAGTGAGATTTTCATTTGAGATAACCTTGCAGTCCTTACAAAGGCCTTCATCGCCTTTCCAAAGGAGTAAGTAATCAATCCGAAGTCTGGCCACTGTGCTACAAAAGGTAACCAAGTGAACCTCCTTCGAGAAGCATAAATTAGCTATCACCAACTCAAAAGCTTTAGCACAATCCAAAAGCAACGCTCGTCTTCCATTTTTAACCCCAAACCAAAACCAGCAAGCACATTGTCAAAACTGCTACTGGTTTATCCGATGTGACCATTGAAATCTCTGTCAATGAATAGCTTAACGAAATGTGGTATACCCCTCACCACCTCATCCAAATCCTCCCAATAGAGCTTTTTGACCTCCTCATTCAAGCCTATTTGCGCATAAGCACTGACAATGTTCAAAGTAAGTCCTCCGATAACTAGCATGATCGTCAAAACCCTGTCAATGATCCTCCTGACTCCACCACCTATCTAAGCTGTTCATCTACCAAAATGAAGAGCACTTTATTCCTATCCCTCGAGCCTCCTGAGTACCACAACTTAAATGCAAGCTATGTTAATCTTCTTCTTCTTGAGAATCTTCACTAGCTCTTTGGACTTACCCGTCAAAGTCCCAATGTTCCAAGACCCTACTCTTATCCTAGAGGACCCTTTAACTATGAGATCTTAAGTTCAAATACCAGCAAAGACAAACACTAGGTAATTTCTTATTTATCTGTCCTATCCTTTTTTTTTATAACGGAGAAATACACCTGTGACTTGCCCTTCGAACCAATCACAACCTTCTAAACTCAGTGGATAATGGACCCGCCCCTCTACCCTGCTCCCCTTAAATACTGGGCTTTGCTTTTTTTTTGAAATAGAAATATTGGGCTTCGCTTTGTACGGTGTGGGGCTTGAGCCTGTGATCTAAGCCACAAATCCTCTCCCTTTTGCCACTCGAGCTAGGCCTTGGGGGCCTTATATGTCCTATCCTTGGTAGACAAGTTACCTGATACATGTTGATGGTGGAAGGTGACAAATATTCCGTGGAATTAGTTGGCGTACAAGCTAGCCCTGACACCACAGTTATAAAAAATAGCATCGACGATGAATTCTGCCTAATACTACAATTTTGTTTGAACTCGTCAAGCTCGAGTGACTAAATAATTATAAGGCAAAGTGTCATTGTACAACAAGTTGAATGGCTTGAAGCAACAACATAAGTGGACACAAAAGAAATTACATTGATTTATGAAAAAAGGATAGTTCATGTGCAAATGTAGTTGTATGATTGCCTCTAGGACAATGTTTTGGACAATGAAAGGTGATAAAATGCGACAAGGGTCTGCCTCGCTACAAGGCGAGGCGAGCGGCGAGGCGCACGTCTTTTAAAGTGCGGCGCCAATTAATACCAAAAAATTAAAATATTTACTTGCATATATAAATAATCAAAATCTCAATAGCAAAAACATATTAGCGAATATTTCAATTCAAAAACTGAAAATAGATTGTACATCCTAAAAGTCTAGGAACTTGAATGAGAAAAAAAAAGAACAAAATTCTAAACAGTGAGAAAAAAACAGAGGTAGAAGTGACTCTGAAGAAGAAGAAGAAGCAAAAAGAAACAGAGGAAGAAGAAATCTGAAGATGAAAAGAAGAAATACGTATTGGTTGGACTTTGGAATCACCGAAAAAGTATGGTTGGTCGTCGGAGGAGTCTAGTTGAAAACCCTAAAATTACCTTTTACCTTTTAACTTTTAAAATCCAAAACTGGTCGCCTTTTTTTAAGAAAATACAAAAGGCAACTCCTTTCTCGCCTCTCGCCATTGTCGCCATTTGAAGATCGCCTCGCTACAACGCTAAAAGGCGATGATGGGTTGTCTTGCCTCTCACCATTGGTGACAAGGCGATCGCCTTTCACAACACTGCTCTAGGATATAGTTGAACTTAAAATCTAGTCACACTAAGCACAAACAAAACAAATATTTTGAACATTTCATAGTTAGTGTCTTTTTTCATAATGTCGGTGTCAGCTTCTGCACGCCTCGACGGTTCGACGGTTCAACTAGCCCTTTAACCAAAGAGTACAAGAATGGCGCCCTCAACTAGCCCAATCGCCCAAGTTGGTTGTCCTCACTAAGAATATCACGAGGTATCAGCTACCTTCTTGATCATCCTCAATCAACCCGATCATCCCAATCTAGTTGTTCTCACTAAGAACATCATGAGGTATGTGAGAAATATAGGAGAAGAATATTATTGAATTGTTGTTGTCTACATTATTACAGAGACCCTATTTATAGACACTACATTAGACACCTTTTCCAACTAGGATACTACAATACAATCTTTTTCTAAGTAGGACAATATATACTATTCCTATTACTATTCTTATTCCCATTCTAAGTAGGATTATATATACCTATTACTATTTTAACAAGGTACATGCAACCTTTCCACCAACACAATCACCGGATAACTCTATTCATCAAGGTTTGGATGAATGAAAAGAAATCACCTAATATTTTTGCCCCCAATAGAAATTGAACCTAAAGCCCCATGGCCTCCAACCTACCACTTCATTGACCATATAGGTTGCCTAATAGAAGTCAAGTCAAGGATCACGAGAATTCAGTAACTTTTGTCTAGACCTTGTACATATATACAAGAAATCTACTGAATATGTTAAATATTTAACATGAACTCAGTTATTATTATAATATTAACTTGAGTTTGTTATAGGAACTCATAAACTTCAAATTCTAGGTCTGTCTCTGCCTTGGGTGATCATAGTTGGAGTTTTTTGTTGAAAACAACTCTTGTAGTCTCGGATACCCACTTTAGAAAAGTGATTGAATAACAAATATCAAGAGCTAAGTATGACAATAGAGGATCTTTCGAAAATAATCTTTGAGTATTTTGAAAATAATCTTTGGATATTTTGAGGTAGCGGTAAAGTCTGCATACATTTTACCCTTTGTTGTTGTTGTAAGAGCTAAGTATGACCAACCAAGTAATGGATGAAAAATCGGAAACCCTAGTTAACCCAATCAATCCAGAATAACTGCGATCAAATTCAACATCACGAATACAGAAGTTATAAACGAAAATCAAATCAATACCTCAACTTGAAAAGAATAATCTCGAGCAATACGTCGGAAAATCCTTCCTCTTCTACTTCTTCGTTGGGGGAGTTTCACTTTTTCCTTTTCCCTTTTCCCTAGGGGAGTATATACCAAAAGCGATGCATAACCCGAACAGTTTTTACCTGCTACGTAACTGCATAAAAAAGTTTTTTTTTTTTTTTGGTTAAATTTTTAAGGACTTGCCCATAAACTTTTTCTCAAAAACAAATTCACTTTATTTGAAAATAAATTTTATGTGAATTTGAACAAATCTAAAGCATTTTAATTTTCAAAATAACCGCCTTATTCTGACGTGCTTTCCCGACTTCGTAAATCGGAAGGGAGTGCCTCGTAGTACGGCACAAAATAAGTAGGTCAAATTTATCCTTTTAACTTTGACTATATTTTTATTCCATTATTTCTCTCATTTGCAAATCAAAATTAAATAACTTAGTATTTGGTTATATTTTTGAAAAACTAAAAGTTTTTTTTTTGGTATTTCTTTGATATAATTTACATGATAGTTTGATTTGGAAAAAAGAAAAGTTTAAAAATAATTAAAATTTATAGTCTTAAATTAATTTTAGAGAACATTTTTATATGGAATTATGATTTCAAATCTACTTTGGACAAAAACATTTTGATCCATAAATTATGTTTTGCTGAAAAAAGACTCGTCATTTTAAATTTTATATATAAAAAAAAACCTCATGTGTTGGCGTGAAAAGAGTACGTGTATCATATGAAATGATTGTATTAAAGATTAATTAATTATTATTATTGTTGATTAATCATCGGTAATTTATGTGTATTTGAAAATTTGTAATTGTAAATATTTCTTTATACAAGGAACTATATGTACAATTTTTCAATATAGAGCATTAGGATATTTTGATATCTGCCTTGTAAATTATGGATTGTTTATTTGATAAGATTATATAAAAATTGAGATAAAATTGATAGCTTTCACAAACTGTGGATTTCTCATATTTATGAAGAAGAAAAAATACAACTTGAGAATCCAAATTGCATGTCCAAAACCAATGTTTTATTTGGACATGCAATTTGGATTTTTAAGTTGTATTGTTTGCTCATAAACGTTAAAAATCATAAGTTGCGTTTTTATCAAAATTGTGTCAATTCTTTATACAATCTTTACTAAAAAAAGTTTGTAACAAAAGTATAATACACTATCATAAAGTTATTCTTAAAAAAATACAATATTCATTGATCAACTTTAGTTCAATAAAAAAATAAAGGGATAATGCATAAGTACCCCTCAAACTATACCCCGAAATCCCAGCGACACCAACTTAATTAGGGTCTTATGATCTCCTAAACTATTTTAAAATGGAACAAAACATACCATAAAATGTTGACATGGAATAAAGAGTGTGCGCACTAATTGAAGGTTACAAAAATAATTTTAAAAGTAATTAACATGTACAAGTGTGTCACGATCCGATTTCTCGAGTCATGATGGCATCTACTATACCCCACCAGTAGGTAAGTCAACCCGTAACCCAGAACATCAAGTAACGAGTGTAAGGGCAGAAACTAGCGAAAACAATAATCTAAACAAGGACAACAAGGCGGAAGCAAACCAAAATAAATATATACAGAAATTCCTCCCAGAACCTGTAAGTCACTAGTACAGAGCTATCTAATAAAGAGTACAAGTCCCAAAAGTAGACCACAACAAAGCGTGTCTCAAAAGCAACAAGACTAGCTAAAACAAAAGAAGGAAACAGGAAAAACCCAAAACGCCAAGTGCTCACCCTCGTCTTTGAATCACAGCTGCAAAAGAAGGCTGGAACTAATCACCGCTGATAACTGGAACTGGGACCTGCATCACGAAATAGATGCAGAGTGTAGCATGAGTACCAAAATAACAGGTACTCAGTAGGCATCAAAGGCCGACTGAACAAAAGGGGTAAAAACAATAAGAAATGATAGAATCTAGACACAGAGAGGTCAAAACGGATATGAAAAGAAAGCACACGAGCATATCAGAAATAAACTAAGTACAACTAAACTAAACCTAAGTGGACCCCATAAGCCCAGAAGGTACACTCGTGCGCAAGTTTAAATAAAACCTGAACGAACCCTCATAAGCCCGACAGGTACACAGAATAGCTAAGTCTATTGAGAAAGAAGAAAACCGGGCTCCCAGCCCAAAGTAACCAAGATAATCCATTAGACTCCACCCAGCCAGCAGTGCACTCCCAGCCCAGCTAGAAAGAGTGACCCCAGGAGGCACCCAACCATACAGTCCACTCTCAGCCCAGCTAGAAAGAGGGACCCGGGGGTGAGGTAGATATCGCGAGTCGTCCTACCATGCAGTCAGCTTTCAGCCCAGCTAGAAAGAGCAACCCGGGGACACCCAGCCAACAGCACACTCCCAGCCCAGCTAGAAAGAGAGGCCCGGGGGCGATCGCCGAAATTACCGAGTCTACCCAGCCAGCGATGCGCTCCCAGCCCAGCTAGAAAGAACGACCCCGAGGGTGATGGTATCTCCAATAGGATCCAATCCAACAACAGCCATCGTGGAACGTCGTCCACTCCAAGAAATCACATAAAAGGCTCCAAGCCTATACTATCTCAATCCCACGCCTCTAGTGATGTACCGAACCTTCGAGAACGCGTTGGTGTTGACACCCAATTTTGGACCTCCACAATATAAATTAATCATCGAGCTTCTTAAATTCCAAACGATTTAAAATAATTAATTTTATAAAACAAAATTTAAAAAAAAAAAAAAATTGTTTGCAAGTTATTTTTAAATAGTTTTTGTCACTATTTTTAAATAATATATATGTTTTTATATAATCATGTATATAATTAGTGTATCTTATGAATATTCAAAAATCGTCTCAGAAAGATTTTATTTTTAATTAAATATTTTGTTAATTAGTTTAGCTTAATTATATGCTACATTTTGAGTTAATTGGTTTATAATTAATTTAACTATTTTATTTTGTTAAAATTAAGAAGCTTGTTAATTAATTTTTATAAGTTCGTCTTACTTAACCTTTAGCCAATTTCACCAATTAAACTCAATTTGGCTATCTCTTAAACTCCAAGATCTAACCCATCTTTGACCTCCAACTTGACTAAATTCTGAGACCAACTTTCACCCATTTTCTTTGTTCAATCCGGCCCATTCTTAACTTCAATTCCCTGTCCAACTAGTCAGCCCAATTCACCCACAAATAACCC
>JAJONR010014915.1:0-11971 GCA_029582245.1 Solanum etuberosum
GGGGGGTTAGGAGCGGGTTGATCTGATCCCTTATCTATCCTTCATGTGTTTCTCTTAGATTGGATCAGCAGAGTTCTGTTTTGGTTTTGTCTGAGAATTCTCTCAACAATCTTTACATCCTCATTTAGATATTGTTTATAGTGTCCCATCTTTGATAGTTCTCCAACTTTGGCCTTTCCTCTAACTCTAGCTTCTTCATGATCCATCCCAATCTTTATCTGTATTTCCATATCATTTGTTAGGATTGGATGTTCATTGATTTCTGCATTAATAGGTTCTACTGGGGCAGTAGTTGGTAGCATCACTGCATCTTTTTTGCTCTCATCTTTGCTTTTCCATTCGTCCTTTAGAAGCTTCCTTCTTTTGTGCTTGGTCTCGAGTGAGGGATTCTCCGATACTTTACAAGCTCCATTTTCATGACCTATTGTGCATTAAACGTGACAGTAGTTCGGCCTCCATTCATACTCGAGCTTTTGGTCTAAGTGTTCCCCTGATTGATCCTCTATTAACACCGACTCTGGCAGGGGTTGAGACACATCCATATCTAATAGTATTCTAGCATATTATATCTTGTCTGCTTGCGTTGTTAGCTTATAAGTACATATATATTTCCCAATACAACTTGCAATTCGACTCAAGATTTCGATAGCACAACATTGTACTGGTAGTTTAGGGAACATTATCAAACTGGGATGGTTTGTATTGGTTCAAAACTCATTTTGAAATCAGGTTCTCAATGTTTGAGAATTAGTGGTCGATTGTTGAATGTGAATTGTCCCTGTGCATTACTCTAGCCTTGTCCTCATCTGAATCAAATCGAAAGATATAATATCCTTCATCATGGAGATAGATCTGCATAGTCGACACGAAGTTCCACACTCCAGAGACAAACCAGAGCATTTCTTTAACAGGGGTGTACCACCAATCACATAACCTATGAGAGATTTCTTTCATTTTTCTTTTTGTTTGTACACATCTTTGGGGTTTAGCTTGCTACCCTTAATTCTATCCTTCAACATTGGTTGGATGAAATTAAGTTGAAGCCCTTGCTTTTGAGATTTATTACCGGTCACCACTACTACCATAGTCGGCTTGACTTCACTCGAGTCAGCGGAAAATATAAGTTTCCTAGCTGCAGTTGTATTACCCACCAATAGATCTGGTGGCGTTTCTTTCTATTCAATGAAAAGAGGCTTACGGTATCCTGAGGGGATACCCTGCAGTATGGTAGGTGTACGCCCCCTTCCCGGCATCTATTGAATCAGTTGAACAGGTGCTAAGGGTTTGTTGGGTTTTAAAATGTGTGAATATAAAATGAAGAGTTGTGATTTCTATGAAGAGTTGTGACTTTTATGAAAAGTTGCGTCTTTTATGAAGAGTTAAGACTTTTATGAAGAGTTGTGACTGTTATGAAAAGTTATGACTTATGAAAAGTTGTGACTTTTATAAAAAGTTGCGACTTTTATGAAAGGTTGTGACCTTTTTGAAAGATTGTGACTTTTCCAAAGGGTTGTGACCTTTCCGGTAAGGCACAATAAGAACCTTTTCACACAACCCTTTATTTTCTATAAATTGAGGGATTTCCTCTCATTTTAAGTGAAACAATTTTCTGGACTTCTTCTACTACTACTAAATCTAGTATTCTAAGTGTACTTTACTGCCGTTGAGTGGTTCGCTGACACCGTGGTTTTAGGTATCGATACACCGGTGAGTAAGATCTTTCTATCCTGGGAAGATATATTCCATTAACCTCGGGTACTAGAGGGAAATAATTTCCTTAAGGGGACATTGTGCATTCAGTGGGCTCGATTTTCTTCTTTGAGAAAAAAAATTTGTATATTGTTTCGAATATGTTTCTGATTCTATTTTCTCTACTAGTTTTAATTTTCTAGTTTTGAAAATACTCTTTAAACTTTGTTGTTTCTTTCCAAGTTCTTCAAAGTTTTGTTCTAAGTATCTTAGGAATACAGGATGAAAAACAGGGTTGAGATACACCATCAGTTGGAGTCACGATTCTCACTTCCTCTTCCTGGGTAGTAGTCGGAGTCTCCATCGGTGGAACTTTCTGTCAAAATTTGTTTGCATACTATATGTGGCCTTGGCACCTCGTGGTTCCACAACTTCATTCCTTGCCATTCATACATGATTTATAAGAGCTGCTGATATTGTCCATAAAAAAGCTCTACTCATTTTCCCTTTTGCTTTTCTTGCAATCCTTGTCCACCAGCCTTGGATACTTTGATTCACCATTTTCAACTTCAGCCAGTTCAAGATAATACCCTTTTGCATGCCTTAGAGAACTCACATTGGAAATGTAGGTGCTTTATGTTTTCAATGTGCTGACAACACAATAGAGAATCATCATCTGCATTCATTTCCATATTCTTTAGCCTTGCCTTAGCTAGTAATTATTTGTGCATGGTTAACCAACATATAAAACGCACTCTGCTCAGGTATGTTGGATTTATTTCACACTCCTCTCCAGTAAGGCCCAGTTCCTCTCCTCTAAGAATAGCCACTTTGAATAATGTACTTTCCAGTCACATTAAGCCAACTATTCTGCATATATCCCAGCTCAAATTTATCCTTTAGTTCACATATTTCCTTCCAGTACTAGAATGAATATTTTGGGGCTATATAGTGCCACCATTCCTTCCCTTTTATATAGATATGGTCCACCTATTTCACCCACAATTAACAACTTGCAATCAAGTATTTATTTTGTATCAATAATATACATTTGTGGGATCCATGTTTACATGGCATAATTTATTTTCCCATGTCACATTTTTGTAATGATAAATTTAATTAGCTGAGTAATTTTATTAATTTAAAGGCCTAGATTGAGTGATCTTATTGATACAAAATAATAATAAATGACTTTGTTAGAGTAATTATCATAATTGAGTAATCTTTTGAGATATTAACTCTTAGCAGTTGTTTAATGGCTTGAAAAGTTCATAATAATTAGAACTTTGTCACGAACCAACAACCTAACATAGAAACGTAGGGTTCCCTTATCTCTGTGAAAACTTCGCCAACTAATACATCACAAAGAAGCAAAATTAGGCAAAAAGAACCACATGGATCACATGGTTTGATCCTTCTTGAATGATACTCATGTTCAATTGTCTCATGTTATTCTTTTCTCCTGCTTGAGGTTTGACCAATGTCGTTTGTAGTTGGTTAATAAATTTCTTTTGATATATTGCTTCTGGCTCAATTTCTTTTGCTACATTTCTGAGTTTGTTTAGTTGCTTGTGAAGACCTGTGATCTTGTAATCTGGGTATATGTGCATTGGATCAATCTGCGATTGTATTTCCCCTAAATCACCTACGTGCCTTGTATATTCTCATAATTATTTTTGTCATCTTTTGTTGAGTTTTTAGTATTTCGTAGGATGATACAAATGCTTAAATATTTCTTTATGTGTACTTATATATTGGATCTATTTCAGCATCTACGTAGACACACATTCTACTTGGTGAATTGATTTCGGAACAAAAATCTCTATTATTTGAGCAAGTGTTTACAGTTTTATTGAAGAAAATCCTACTGAACGGGATACAAACTTCTATCATTTTAGCCATTGTTGCTTCTACTGATAATAAATTTATTTATTAAAATGGCTAATATCAATGAAGTTGTTGGGTGATATCAGTCGTGTTATATGTCTATACTTCTTGACTATTTTTCTTAGCGTAATATCATTAATTCTGTTGTTTCCAGGATGTTGTAATGTCTAAGATCACATCTGCATCTCAGCCTGTAGATGAATCTGCTAAGTCTCCAAAAGTTGATTTTTCAAAAATTACATGGATGAAGTGGGTTGGGTTAAGAAGGCATGCATCTATGGCCTTGGTTCGCAAGCAGTTTACTATAAAAATGTTGGTCCATCGTCTTCTTCATCTTCTCGACTTCAAGATCATGATTTTGACACTCGAGTGAAGGAATGCGTCCAAGAAATGAAGGAGGAGATGAAGCATGAGATGAGAGAAGAGATCAGACATGAATTGCGTGAAGAAATGAGGCACGAGATGCGGCAAGAAATGCAAGAGCAAGTTGACCAGATTCTCCATGAGCGTTTGTCAACCCTCATAGCAGGACTACCTTCACCGCCCACTGATATACCGACAGCTTAGAAATGACCTTCCATCAAGTAATGATACGACTCATATTTAGATTATTTAAACTATCTATTTTAGACATATTTTGTGTTGTTTATGCACTTATTTAAATTTATTTTAAACTTATTATCTTAGACTGTTTTGGAATTGTTAGTCCAAGTTATGGTTTATAGAAGACACATTGTTTTTATTTTGTTTTCATTCCCTTTTAGATTTTTAAAAGCTATAAATTAATATAAATGTATGAATTAAAACTTTACTATCGAACTACTATTCAGTTGGTAATATGGCTAATACATTACCTATCAATTACTAACTGAATATTGAATATGAAATTTTACCAACAAATTAACAATTAGTTTGTAAACTACCTGATGAATTACTAACCATTTACTAATATAATTTACAAAGACAGATAGTCATGATTACTAATGAATTTATAATCGGTTGGTAATTTACCAATGAAATACCAACATAATTTTTTCGTAATTAGAATTGCTAATCGATTACCAATGTATTTCGAAGAATTTACCATCTAACTTACCAACTAAGTTGTTATCCCTCTAACAATTGCTAAAAGAATATCAAAGATTTTTTATTTTGTTGCTATGTTTGCCAACAGATTAGCAACGAAATTGAAAAATGAGAAATTAAATTTACTAACTTTGTTTCTCTTCATTAGTAAATATACCAACGACATATCAACCGAAAAATTGGTTAGTGATTTACCAACAGAAATTTTGGGGCCATGTTTCAATAATTACCAAGAAAATCTATGTGTGTTTGCTAACCGATTTTTAGTTAATAATTTTACCAACTAATAGATTTGGGTTGGAAAAATTTACCAATGAGCTTTTTAGCAACGGATTAACATTAGTTGGTATCCGGTTGGAAAATTCATTTGCCAACCAATTTAATCAATTTACCAATGGATAATTTTGTTGGCAATTCAGGGGTTTTTTGTAGTGTATGCGCCACAAACAAAAGGAAACCTCTCTTGAAATGTTGATAATGAAAATCCGTATGGAAGAGGAGGCAAGAGGCAAAGATGCACTTTTACAACCAGAAGAGAGCAACATCACAACGAAGATAAATTTAATTACTTCAAATAATGCTACACCTGAATCTCACAAAAATACTTCTTTGAAGCCTAAGAAGAAAAAATTCAAGAAATATAATGGTGAAAATAACAAAGCACAAAATCATCAAGTTCAAGATAAGGGACCGTGCTTTGTTTGTGGCAAGAGTGGGCATATATTTTGTAGATTCCGGAAACGTTGTCCTAACCCTTAGGCAAACGTTACCGAAGATCTTTTTGTGGCGGTGATTACCGACATAAACATGTTTGAGAATGTTGATGGATGCTGGGTTGATTCTGGTGCAAACAGTCATGTCTGTTATGACAAAGATTAGTTTAAAAATATACTCATTTTGAGGAGGCCAAAACAATCATGCTTGGTGATTCACACACTACTCAAGTGCTTGGAACGGGAGATGTCGAATTATGTTTTTGTAACGACGCGAACCAGCGTTACTTATGAAAGGAAAAACGTCGTGAGTAACTAGACCCCACTGTCCCGCCAGAGCAGGACGATGCCGCTACGGGGCGGCGCCCCAGCGGGATGGGAGCGCCAAAGCGAGATGGTCGGAGGGCAGAACTTAATGACGCGAAGTCTTATTTTCTCATTTTTCCCTAAGCGCCAAAAAAAGGTGAGGGTCACCCCCAGAAACCCTCAAAAGGCTGCTCTAGGCTTGGGAAGGAAGGAGAAATAGATTTCTAGCGCAAGGTTGACGACAACTCGCTGATTCCCTGCCAAAATCCACCGTCTCGTTGTTCGGAAGCTAGGATTGGAGCTACAATCCCTCTGCAGCTGTTTGGGGCCCAGGTAGGCTAGGTTTACTTACTTGAGTAGTCATAAATTCATGCTCACTGTGTAATATATTGCTAATTGATGGTAGAATTCATATTTAGGCCTTCGGGCACAAAAAAAGGGATGGTTGTACATGTACTCCTAGTTGTTAAATATGATGTGTACCATTGGGGGAAAGCCTCAACTTGTGAACTAGAGGTAGGTGATGATTCGACTTCCAGTTTGTGTTATATAGGCTTGTTAATTGCTCCATTGTATGCATGCATGTATGTGAATAGAGAAACATGAATCAAACCTGATGAAATGACTAAGTATGGACAATTACATGCCATGAACCTGTTACTTGACTGTGTGACTATGTGAACTGTTCATTATGGGTGTGATTGTGACTGTGGTTGTGCTGACTAGACCGGGTGTCACGTTTTGATACATATATTGGATCGGGTGTCACGTTCCGATACATATATTGGACCAGGTGTCACGTTCTGACACATATATATTGGATCGGGTGTCAAGTTTCGACACACTAACAGTTTGGGTGTAGGTTCCATGAGAGGACCATTTGTGACTACTACATTCATATCTACCTGTCATTGATATTGGGAAATTGTATATTGCTCCTAAAATGATGACTGATTATGCATCTCGGTGTATGATTGTTTACTGTGTTGTGATTACTTACTTATATTTCGTTTACCGGAATTAACTGTGAATGATCATGCCCAATCTGTATGTTGTCTGGTAAGTGGAGACCGAGGGTCCAGGTGTTACTATCGACTATTTTTAGAGAGGTTGTATGTGTTCTTAAACAATGAGAAATGGGGTAGTGTTCATGATGCAAAAAGTAGTTAGGTCCTACCTTAGCAAGGGGATTCGTATTTGAAACGGTTAGCGAGCCTTGATAGAGTCTACTATGTGGTCAAGGGCTGAATTGTGATGTAGAAGAAGCGAGGGCATTTCGTGAGTGGTTGGCCGGGTTGGTAGTGGTTGTATTCGGAAACTCCTCTATGAGATAGAAGGGTTAAGCTATGATCAAGAACAGAGCCAACATGGTGATAGAGTAGGGGGTTAGAGTCAAGTGTACTAGTACGTTTAAGGTATACGGGAATGGTAAAGGCAGGAGGATAAAGGTTGATGGGTGTACTTTCTTATTGATTGTTTCCTGCTGGTTGATTTCTTTATATTATGCGGTGGGCATTGGGTTGACCGGTGATGCTTACCTGTACGTGTTGTTTGTACTGATACTACTCTTGCTATGCTATTTGGCATAGTCTGGTTGTAGGGTTAGTGATGTTTCATAGGTGAAGTCGAAGACAATCTCCAATAGCTTCTACTCTTCCTTTGCTGTGGTGGGAGCTGTGTCATTAGTTACTGTATATTATACCCTGTAATCTTAGAAGCTCTTGTACCTGTTTAGACTTGTTATTTGCAGTTTTGATGATTTGACAAACAGAGGGATCCTGTAAGAGGACCTGATCTCTTGCACCACTATTCGTACAAATGACAGATGGAAAAAGTATAAAAGTTTGGTGAGGTTGGTGCACGGTCTCCAAACGTGACAGAATCCTCGGCCAATAGCATGACCTCGAAGGTTGTGTCTATTCTCAATAAGGTTATCCTTCAATAGACACAACCTTAGATTTTGCATTCCTGAAATTCTCAAGAACTCAAGAAAAAACCACTCCTCTCAAGAAGTATTCTCCTTAAGAGCAACAGGGACCTGATAGAGCTGATTGCGTCTTAGTTGTCTTAGGTTTTTACTTCTGTGCTTATGTTGTAAATCTATTCCTGAGCTATAAAGGAATTAGATCTTTGTTTTGTGTAACTAAAAGTCTAAGTCAATTAAGGTTAACTGATTTAGTGGGCAGCAGTGTTGTTGTTTAGTCTAATTCTAAGTCATCTAGAGTTAGGTGGTTTAGTGGGCAACCTTGTTGTTGCTTAGTTAAAGTCTAAGTTATCTAGAGTTTGGTAGCTTAGTGGGCAATAGTGTTATTGCTTAGTTACTCTCTTTGTAGTAGAGTTGCTACATAGAGGGGGAAGGGATTTAGAGGTAAATTCCTAGGTTGCAAGCAGTTGTAATCTGAATCGTTGCTCCGTTTGAGTGAAATGGAGTTTGGTTGAAAAGCATGTGAGGACAGGTCGTGGTTTTCACCGCCCTTGAGCAAGGAGGTTTCCACGTAAACAACCTGTGTTGTTTTCTTTGTTGTTTGTGCTTGCTTTATTGTTCTTACTGTGTCAAGGGACCTGGTCCATTGACTGATTGTGGACGCATACAATCCAACAAGACTAGATTCATGTGGGCGTTATTTATTTTACAAATCTAACTTTGGAATGTTTAAACTCTTTATTATGTAAAAATCTCATGAATTTCCTTTTATCTCCAGTTTTCTTAATCTTCCACATGTTTGTTAATTGTTTGGGGATCAAGGGTACTCCTACTTAGGTGTTAGAGTAGGTGCCCGCACGGCCCAATGGGTTGGGTCGTGACAGTTTTACCTCTGAAGGGTGTTAACTTTGAAATATGTACTCTATACTCCTTCCATGGGAAAAAATTTGATGTCTAGTTTTCTTCTCAATAAAGCACACTTTAAATAAATTATTGAATCCAATCAATATGTAATTGTGAAAAAGGGTATTTTGTGGGAAAGGTGTATGCTCATGATGGAATGTTTAAACTGAATGTTGAAATGAATTAAGTTTCTACTTCTGTTTATATGCTTTCTTCTATCAATTTTTGGCATGTTCATTTTGTCATATTAATGATCGTTATGTTGGAATCATGAGTAGCTTAGGATTATTTCCAATGGTTAAAAAGAATTTTGAAAAGTGTGAGGCTTGTAGTAAAGCCAAAATCACTAAAAGGCCTCATTTTCAAGTTGAAAGAAAAACTGATTTGTTAGAATTAGTTCATACTAATATTTGTGAACTTGGAGAAATTTTAAGTGGTGGAGGTAATAGATATTTTATCACTTTCATTGATGATTTTTCTAAGTTTACATATGTTTACTTGATGAAAAATAAAAGTGATGCTTTTGAAAATTTTAAAACGTATCTCCATGAGGTTGAAAATCAGTTTGGTAGAAAAATAAAAAAAATTAGAAGTGATAGAAGCCGTGAATATGAGTTTAATTCTTTTTTTAGATCATTGGGAATAATTCATGAAACTACTCCTCCTTATTCTCCTTTATCTAATGGTGTAGCGGAAAGGAAAAATAAAATTTTGGTTGAATTGACTAATGTGATGCTTATTGAGTCACATGCACCTTTGAATTTATGGGGTGAAGCTATTTTGACTGCTTGTTATGTGTTGAATCGTGTGCCTCATAAAAAGTCTAAATTGACACCTTCTTAATTGTGGAAAGGTCACAAGCCAAG
The DNA here is from genome assembly GCA_029582245.1 of Solanum etuberosum. Taxonomy (NCBI): domain Eukaryota; kingdom Viridiplantae; phylum Streptophyta; class Magnoliopsida; order Solanales; family Solanaceae; genus Solanum; species Solanum etuberosum. The sequence continues at coordinate 9,375 of JAJONR010014915.1, forward strand.
TTTGGGATATCTAAGAGTTTGGGAGGTTAATGGATCCAAGATTACAAAGTTGGGTAAGAAAGTTACTACTTGTGCTTTTCTTGGTTATGCTTCAAATAGTACAGCCTATAGATTTTTTAATCTTGAAGATAATATTATAATTGAATCGGTTGATGCTATTTTTCATGAGAATAAATTTCCTTTTGATTCTAAAAATAGTGGGGGTCAAAGGATTGAACAAAATATTTTGTCACTACCTAGTTCTTCTACTTCTACTTTTTAAAAATAAGGAAATTGAAGATTTTGAGTTAAGAAGAAGTAAAAGAGTTAGAGTAGAAAAATATTTTGGTCCTGATTTTTATGTGTTTATTGTTGGAGATGACCTTCTCACTTTGAAAGAAGTTTTATCTTCACATGATTTCATTTTTTGGAAAGAGGCTGTCAATGATGAAATAGAATTACTAATTTCTAATAAAACTTGAAAGTTAGTTGATTTACCATCGGGTTTCAAAAAAATTGGTTGCAAATGGGTCTTACGAAAAAAGTTGAAACTGGATGGATCGATTGATAAATATAAGGCTAGACTAGTTGCAAAATGTTTTAATCAACTAGAAGGCCTAGATTTTTTTGATATTTTTTCTCCGATAACAAGAATTACATTCATAAGACTTTTAATTGCTATGACTGCAATTTTTGATTTGCAAATTCATTAAATGGATGTAAGAACTATTTTTTTAAATAGAGACCTAAATGAGGAAATTTACATAGATCAATCCGAGTATTTTGTTGAAGCAGGACAAGAAAGCAAAGTGTGTAAACTTACTAAATTCATATATGGCTTAAAACAGGCACCAAAGCAATGGCATGAAAAATTTGATTCCTGCATTATTGAAAATGGTTTTAAAACAAATGAGGTGAAAAGTTAATTTATCATAAGTCTTGGAATAATTCACATGTTATTTTTTGCCTATATGTTGATGATTTATTGATCTTTGGCTCTAACATGAATGTTAATGATGAAGCTAAAATATTCTTAGAAGCCATTTTGATATAAAAGATCTTGGTCAGACAAATTTTATTCTTGGAATAAAAATAACAAGAACATGTGATAGAATTTTCCTTGACCAGTAACATTATGTTGAGAAAGTTTTGAAAAAATATAACTTTCTTGATTGCAAGCATGTAGTAACTTTTTTTGATTCAAGTGTTCACGTATTTCTTGTTGAAAGTGAAAATGATGTGAGAAATCAAAAGAAATATGCTAGCTTGATTGGAAGTTTGAGATATGTGACTGATTGCACTAGGCCTGATATTGCATATGCAGTAGGAGTACTTAGCAGGTTTACAAGCAAGTCAGATAATGAACATTGGCATACTATAAGTCTATAACAAAAGTTATGAGATATTTAATTGGAACAAAAAATTATGGTTTGTTCTATAAAAAAAACATCTTGCTGTACTTGAAGGCTTTTCTGATGCATATTGGAACACCTTATCAGGTGATTCATGTTCTACTACTGGTTACATTTTTACTTAAGGTGGTGGTGCTATTTGTTGGAAATAAAAAAATCAAACAATAATTTCTAACTCTACCATGGAGGCTGAACTAATTGTTTTAGCTTCAGCTAGTGGGGAAGTGAATTGGTTGAGAGATTTATTATTTCAAATACCTTATTTGAAAAACCAATTCCTCCTATTTTAATTCATTGTGATTAGCACTGCTGCAATTGGTAGAGTTCAAAACCGTTATTACAACGGTAAATCCAAACCTATAAGGAGGAAACACAATAATATAAGATCATATTTGACAAGCGGTACCATTAAAGTTGATTATGTCAAATCTTGTGATAATCTTGCAGATCCTCTTACTAAGGCCTTAACAAGAGAAAAGGTCTGGAGCACATCGAGAGGAATGGGTTTGAAGCCTATAAATACTTGAGTCATATATGAAAAAACCCAACCTGGAGACTAGAGATTCTATAACCAGGTTCAAAGGGAAAAACTAATCATATGATGACTTGTTGTGAAAAAATGCACTATTTTTTACTCCCTCCCTATGATGTCAGTGCATTGTTTTTTGTAGTGATTTGTGAAGGTTGAGTTGATAAAACTCTTAATGAATATGTAGCCCGTATGGGTGGAGTAATAAACTTACAGGAAAATTCTCGATAGATTTCACCTATGTGAGTGTATATGAAAAAACCCAACCTGGAGACTAGAGATTCTATAACCAGGTTCAAAGGGAAAAACTAATCATATGATGACTTGTTGTGAAAAAATGCACTATTTTTTACTCCCTCCCTATGATGTCAGTGCATTGTTTTTTGTAGTGATTTGTGAAGGTTGAGTTGATAAAACTCTTAATGAATATGTAGCCCGTATGGGTGGAGTAATAAACTTACAGGAAAATTCTCGATAGATTTCACCTATGTGAGTGTATATGAAAAAACCCAACCTGGAGACTAGAGATTCTATAACCAGGTTCAAAGGGAAAAACTAATCATATGATGACTTGTTGTGAAAAAATGCACTATTTTTTACTCCCTCCCTATGATGTCAGTGCATTGTTTTTTGTAGTGATTTGTGAAGGTTGAGTTGATAAAACTCTTAATGAATAT